>VDFB02168118.1:94559950-94862032 GCA_007258455.2 Sequoia sempervirens
TCCCACTCAATTGTCCCATTATTTCATGTTGAGGAAAAAAATATTGTTTTCCTTAAAGGGCAGTGGGTGAAATTCATTCCTTATTTTCATTGCATCTTTTAATTAATGACCATGGTCTTTTAATATCTCTTAAGTGTCATCATTTAAGTTATGAGTTGCATCATTTGAGTAGCTTAGTCCCATGTTGATTTGATTTATCTTCTTTTCTCTCAAACATGGTATCTCAAGGAGTGCTTCCTTGGTATCTCAAGTGGTGCTTCCTTGGATTCATGTTTCCATTCTACTAAGTGATCCACATGCATCTTTGTCATCCTTCCTCACGATGTTGCCATTATTTTAACATGTAAGAATGTTTTGATGCATCTTGATAGGCATCCTATAGATCTAACACATCCTTGTAGAACTCCTTTTACACCAAGGTCAAGTCATCATGGATTTCTAATGCATATTCCATGAAATCACCTATGTCATATCTTGCATCCTTGTAGTATTCCACTTGATGTTTCAAGGGTTCAATTTCCTTCTTATGCCCTTCCATTTCTCATGTCATTTTAAGGATTTTTGATTCATTTGCTTGTGTTGTGGTGACCTATTTATAGCCCTAGACACTAGATCTATATCATCTACATCACTTGGCATAGCTAACCAGCCACTTAATTTTTCCATCTAATTTTTAAAAAGGCAGTAAATTCCTATTTCCAAGTTAAAAAAACTCTATAAATAAAGAAATCAGTAGTAAAAAACCTATAACCTATTATGATCAACATAGAGAAGCGTGTAATACTAGACTTCTTAACATTCAAAAGATAAATGGAATGTCCTAAACACCCAATAGAGCTATCAAAAAAAGCTAACTAAAAACACAAATGTGATCTCGCACATAATGGCCTAATGGCTAGTTGTCATAGAAGTCAAACTACCAAAGTAACAGCACTAATCAACTTAAGATATATGCATCATTTGCATAAACAATTGAACCATTTATGTGGATGAATAAATAGTAGAAGGATGTAGATGAACTCAACTCATCTGACTTTATGCCTCCTGGCAAGCATTCCTCTTGAATATCTAATATCAAGTGCCTAATACTTCCCTGTAGCTTTTACCTTTTGTTGTCACCTTTCCTCTTCACTGTTAGACTTGTCTCCTTTTTCCTTATCTACATTTCTAGCTTTGGCTTCTAATTCATCCAATGTTTTACCTTCATCCTCTTTAGAGTCTTCTTCTTCTTCTTCATCCTCATCTGACTCCACAAGAGATTCATCTTTTGAACCTTCCTCATTTGATTTTGATTCCTCTTCTACATCAAAGGGTTAATATCCTTAATCTAACTCTATTGAATTATCAGAAATAGAATCACTAGCTTCCATATTCAAAAATTCCCAATGACCATCTTCAATAAATTTATCTTGATCATCAGTAATATTCTTCAAAATTGGATGCTAGTTCAAGTTCATTCTCCTTTCATAATACTTTATATCCATGGATTTCATCCATGCCTTGATGTCGTCAAGTGAAGATTGAGGAATAGCGTCAATGTGGAGTACATCCTACTTGAAGTCTTTGAAAACAATAGCCATATCAAATTCCTTTTTCCCAAGTCCTACTCTTTCAAGGTTAACAATCTCAATCTCACTAATAGTGATTACTAAGAAAGGTAATTCCACCAACTCTACCAAAAAATTTACTTTAGGAACAATAAAATCAAAGGCTTTGAAAGGAAATCCATGAAAACAAATCTCCCCAAATGGTATATCAGACTCTAGTTCAAAATATTTTAGATGAGGCTACTCCCAATATAACTCTATTACTCGCTTGACAAATCCTTGAAACTCTACATTGATTTTATTTTTTTGTCCCTCTCTTGTTGTTCTTCCTTAATTTCATCAAGATCATACATTGACCTTCTTTCCCCTCCTAAATTGTGTACCACATCCATTACCTCCACATAAAACTAGACATCCTTGGTCTTCTTGGTTCCCACCATGATATGGTTATGCAAATGAAAATGAAAATGAAGCAAAGTAATCATCTCCTTCTCTATTGGATGGAAGAATGCATGCTTAATGTTTTGATACATGATATCAGCTCTCTCTTTTGTTCTCATGGTTGAATACCAAAATCCATTATGGTGGGCCTCTAGAGTTCTAGTCATCTTTCTTCCTCTTCCACCAAATGTTGGCCTAATCCACAAGTCTACTGGCCTAATTGGATTTTTTTTTAAATCTAAAGTTTCTCTTGATTCACTAGTGTAGCTCTCTCTACCATTTCAAACGCTTTCATTGCTACAGATCATCTATGGGATTTAATCATTTGTACCACATGGTTGATGTGCTTTTAATCCTTGGATCTAAAGGAAATTTCCTTCACATAAATACTACTAGGGAATTTCAATGTTGGCATGTAGTTCATGTCTCAGTCCCTCATCTGTTGTCATATCAGATCTGATCTGGGATCATGCCTTCAGATGTGGAAGAGCCATGTCCATCTCCTATACCAATTCCCCCTACATCCAATCTTATTTTAGTCTCCTCATTCTTTTTCCTTGCAAGTTCTTCTTGATGTTGTCAGTGTTGCTCTTCTTTAGTCATCTCCTAGTTATTAGATCATAAGGTTTCCTTGGAGATGCCTGATTCTCCTCCATTTACCTCAACCTTGGGTTTTTTTTCACTTCCTTATCTGCATCATCATTATTAAATGAGTATACAACATGAGTGTATACTTTGGAGCTAACCCTGGTTGCATTTTCAGGCCATTATCCTTAACAACCATAGTGTTAGCAAGGAGCAATGAATAATTGTATGTTTTGGGGTAACCAATCTGCAACTACAAATTTTGAAACCCAATTGATACATTAAAATTATTCCATCCTTCACAATTTTATCATTTCTTGAATTCAAACTTAAACCAGACTCTCAAAATTTCATCCCTATTCCTGTTCAGACAAACTTTGTAAGATGAGGCAAAAGTTTAGGGCCATCTCTTTGAACTACCTCCATAACTGCCTTATATTAACATACATGAACATGATATGATTATATACATGAAAATTTAACTTAAAAAAGAGTATAATCAAAGTACAAAATGTCCTGAAGAACTATTGTTTGTATGCTCAAGTATTGTTGCATGTCATAGCTTTCTTACAAATAGAAAAATAAACTATAAATGTAAAACAATGTTGTGCTTAAACCATCCCCATAGTACCATTTATACAAATACATTCAGAGAATGAAGGAGAAAATAATATTACATCCTAAGATCACAATGATATTAATAAATGCAAAGAAAAAAGGAGAGCACAGAGTTCTCATGCTAGAGTAACTTGAATAAATGTCATACATGACTAGATTGGATTTAAACAATGCTAAATATACATGTTTTTAATATGACCTAAAGCCTCAATAATGTGTGCCCAAAGGCTAGATCAACCCCACACTTGTGGAAGATGAAGGGTCACTCCACATAGAAAAGTAATAAAGTATCTTGTGTCGATCAAGTAGACCAAATAATCCATGCATGAACCAATAAACAAGCTCCATGATGCTTCAACATGTGTGCAAGGGTTTTATGTCATCTCTATCATTCCTCAACATATGTACCAATGCCAAATCAAGTCCCATGTGTGGTGATGAGAAGGTCGATCTATGTCAAAAAGTGATGAATGAACAAGTCTAAACCAATGGAAACCAAGTGCTCCATGAACTAATCTCATATAATTTGCAATAGAAACTTATATATAATGTGTCAATGTCTTAAGAAAATAGGCATCACAATATATCACCATGGATCTTGTAATGATTCTATAGTTCATAAAAATAGTAAATCACATTCATTATATACATAATCTCTAGTTAAAAGCTTAATATCCATGATTTAATCTCTAGTTAAAATCATAATAAAATTTAACTTTCAATATTGACTCTAAAATACGGTGACATATAGACTAGTTAATTCTCAAAGAACCTTTGAAGCATATTATAGTGCCAAAATTTCCTAGAAAAATATCCATTTCTAAATTATGCGAGAAGAAGATATATAGACCAATTAACTCTCAAAGGATCTTGGAGGCAAACATAATCATATATAGCACAAAATGCAGAGGGTTGGCACTTAAGGTTATGTAATAGAATTTACAATTGATAGTTTTTGATTAATGATAAACACTTTTTGAAGGGTACTTGAAACCCTTTACAAAAGAGAAAGTGGCAGAAAAGATAGAGCATAAGGTTGCCCACCCAAACAACAGCAAAAAAACAACTAGCTAGTTAACCAGCCATCAATAAACCATTAGACAACCAATATAACCAAAAAAAAAAAATAGCAAGGTTGCAAGGCCACTACAGTAAATCCTTGAGCACTTTAGCAGCTGCAATCCTTGTCTTCTAGCATATCATGCATGTCCATGATTTCTTCAACATCATGAGCAAGATCCTTCTTACCTTTCTTAGTTTTGCTCCTAGTACGAACACTCGGGCCAATAGCCAGATCAACCGAATTCACCTCCAAACCAGCACCCTCCTCATGAACCAAGTTAGTATGAGCAACAAACAGACCCTTACCCATCAACTCCATGACCTTCTGGTTAAGGAAAACCATACCCTCAGTTGATGCCTCTAGCTTCTCCTTGCTTATATTAATGAGTGTGTCCAATTCCCTTCTAAGTTGCCTATTTTTTTGTTCTAGCACTGCAACTCTTGGGTTCAAGTCATTCTTCAGCAAACCAAGCTCATCTACCAAACCAACCACATTGGTATTTAGGGATTTAGAAAGCCCAAAAATAGCTTCCTGCTCCTTAAGGCTATGTAGAGTAGAGATGTTGCACCTAGCTATAGTATCGTGCTTATTATGAAGATCTTTAATTTCTTGAACCAGCCACATAAGCAAATTGAAGGAGATATCATCCCCTTCTTTGACAAGGCCCAATGCCTAGGAAAAGTCTATTGCACCCCAAAAAACACCCTTGCCTTGATGCGACCCCACCAGGGGCTCCTCGAATGGCACATCCTATAGGTAAATTGTATAACAAAATTTTTTATGATCTTTACTAATTTTTATTAGAATTGTTGCATGTTTTGCATCATTCGAATGACATATTAGCTATAACTTTTTTGAAATTTTATTATGGTATTTGCACTTTGATATGATGTAATATGATTATGGTTTTGTTTCATATGTTGTAATATTAGATTTATAACAAAAAAATAAATTATTGCATGAAATAAGTAAATGACTTTTCATGTTAAATATTTTTTTTGCAAAACATGGGTCTTCCAGAAGCTCAAGATGATCCTCATGATATAGATCTAGAATATGTTGGTTCTAGTATAGATCAGATGGCAGAGGATGATGATGACACAAATACAGAAGACACTGAGGCTGATGACGATGATGATCATGATGATGATGATCACGATGGTGATGATGATGATGAGGTATTTGCTGGTAGTAGCCAGTGACATTCATGATCATATAGACTGCATCATGCATCATTGTTGATATATCATTATGATGCCTATTTTCATGATTACTATCATATGTATCATTTTCATGGCCTACATTACCATATTATTGAGTTGTATCATTTTGACATATATCATTTTGACTTATATCATTTGGACATGTATCATCTTGACTTGTATCATTTTGAGTTACATAATTTATCATTTTTACTTATATCATTTGTACATGTATCATTTTGACTTATGTCAACTATTGGACATGTATCATTTTGACATGTTATTGATCTACTGGAATATTTGACTTTCACTTCTTTTAGTTATATGTGATGATGATCTTATTAGTATTGACTTGTCAATTTATATATATTAAAAGTGGTTGATGATTTTTGGATGGATATTTATTATGTATGATGATTTTAATTTACTACTCAAGATGGATGTTGTCAAATTCAATTAAATTATAGATATTTGACTCACTTGTTTTAATTATAGATGATGATCATGTTATAATAAATATCTTCTTATTTAATCATATGAGTTAAATAATTAAATTACTTACTCTATAATCATATGAGTTATTTAAGAGGCATGATATATTTAACTAATTAAATTTAAATAAAATATATTAAATTAATAAATGAAAGCAAAAAAAGAAGCATTTTTAGAAAGAAAAAAGGAATCAAAAATGGAATCCAAACTAGAAGTAAACAATGAGCAATCTTGGAAGAAAAACTTGGCATTATCTAGGAAGCAAAAACAGAAGCAATTCATATAGCAAACAAAGAAGTAATAATGGAAGCAATTGTAGAAGCAACAAAAGATGCAATAATAGAATCCATATTAGAAGCAACAAAAGATGAAAAATGGAAGCAATGCTAGATGCAACAAGCGACATTATATCAGAAGTAAAATTGGAAGAAAAATTAGAAGCAAACCTGGAAGAAAAACTGGAAGCAAACCTAGAAGCAACACAAGAAGCAAAACCAGAAGCAAAATCAGAAGCTAAACTGGAAGCAAAAAGGACATCATAATGGAAGAAAAACTAGAAGCAACAAAGGATTTCATAATGGAATCAAAACTTGGCATCACTTAGGAAGCCAAAAAAAAGCTATTTTTGATGCCATACCAGAAGCAAAGCAGGAAGCACGACTAGGAGAAAAACTAGAAGAAAAAATGGAAGCAAACATGGAAGCAAAACTAGAAGCCAAATTGGGCACTAATTTAGGCTCTATTTCTGACATTAAATTATTCTTGCTTCATGGAACTATTCCCAGTGCTAAAGGAGGCACTATTTCTTGTGCTACATTTCTGGCACAAAATCCAACATTAATCTGGTGTAAAATCTGGTAGAAAATATGACACTGAAGTGAACATGTAGTTTGGCACCGAGTTTTGCACTGGTAGAAGTGTCCAATTCATGAACTCAAATGCACTAAATTCAAATTCTATTTTAGGTGCTAATTTCCTATTTTTTTGTAGTATGTCCAGATCCAGGAGATCCTCAATTGAGGAACTACATAAAAATTACTTTGAACTGCAATAGAAACGGGACAACAACATTATGCCCTTAGGCAATCTCTAGGAGATGTGTGCAAACAACATTTCACTAATGAATCATTCCCTCCTAAAGGAAAAAATAGAAACTCTCTTTGATCCTTGCTCCATTGAATATGGAGAATCTCTACTTGCATCCATTCAAGTTCATGCACACCTTCTAACTAAAGCAATTTTACAGTGGAATGATAACAAGAGTAAGTCAGTCGACATCTTCAGAAAATAAAACAGTCTTTCTCTAGTGGTGCATCAAGTGCATCCTAATGTTTTTGCTTTGTACCCCTTGTTCATTGATGTCAAAAGGGGGAGAAATAAAAATGAAAAGAATTTTTTTTGAAAAGAAACAAAAAAAAGAGATAGTCATCTTAGGGGGAGTTCTAGAGTTTGTTTTTGAAGTCTTTGACATTTCAGAATTTTGTTCACCATCAATGACAAAGGGGGAGATTGTTGATATTTTTCATTGATGTCATTTTTCATTCTAGTACTCTTATCTCTGGTTTTCTTACCTTTGGCCTATCCCTTGATCCAACAGCATTGTTACCGCATAAGTTCTGGTCTATGCAATGTTGTACTGAAGATTGTTTTGGTTTGGCCCTATTCAGTATAATGTGGGATGTCCTTTTGCATCTATGTCAAAATCTCCAACACTTTGTATAACATGCTCACCTGACTCTATCTCTAATGTAGTGAGCCACCTATTATTATGTAACTGGTTACTTAATACTTGAGAGTTAACCCTCTAAATGGTTCTTCCCATCTTGGGTTTCCACAATTAAAATCTCGATGTTATGTGGTGTTGTGTTATATTGGTTATTGCTCAGTAATTTGAATTATGTTATGTGGAAATCTATTTAAAGGTTTTAATATTTTTAGTGGAATATTGATTCACCCCTCCAATCTAAGTATTCTAGATGTTCAACACCCCCCCTCTCAATTATCTTGTGCATTCAACAAGTTCATGCTTTTTGTCACTAATGTTTTTCCCATGATGTCTATAAACTAGCAACAAGACTATCCTATGATTTGTTGAAATATATCTTCATTGTCATTTCTTCTTTTAATGTTGATAGTCCTAACCAAGGTTTGAGTTAGGATCTTAAAGAAGAAACCCTTAACAAGACAACCTTCTCACTATATCTTTCCCCTTTTAAGTTTGCTTTTAATTGTCATAACACTTGACTACAACTTTGGTGAAGGATTCTTACAGAATTGTTTGTGCTCTTTCATGCTTGACAACTCCAACTATGATCCTTGTAAGGCCTCTCTAATTTATGATTAACTTGATGCTACTAGGTAGACACACAGCTCAAAGGGTGGATTCATAACTGAAAATTTTATCATTCACACAAGAGGCTTCATTTAATTATCAACCAAGGACTCATTTAGATTGTCCTGGCATAATGTATACATTCATGGATGCTAGGTACATACTATATCAACAAAGTATAGGTGATTACATGTACAAAAAATAGGAAATTTTGGAAAAGGAAATAAAATGATAATTCATAAAATAGGGGAAATAGATATAATATGCTACCTTATGCTATGTGTACCTATTACTCAAGACTATAACTGTTAATTGCTAAAATTGAACTGTGACTACTTCTTCGAAGTATGCAACAAACATGAAGCTACATAATTCAATACAAGCTATAAAATCACATTCATGAATTACAACACATGTATACAACTAGAAACTACTTTAACTAAATTTGACAATGCATCAATTAATCTAATACTAGTAAATGAAGTGGAATAGCAATACCTCAAGTGGCCCTTGATTGAATTACTTCTTTCATAGAAGATGTCAAATGCTTACTACTTAATCAAAAAATCATGATACTAAACTAACTCTCTTTATTGCCTAAAAAATTTGAACTCTTACATACAATCTGACAAGAATCTTCTTAAGATTTCTCATTCAGTCACATATATCTATTGTTATAACAGGTAACTGAAAACAACTAATGACTAGAAACAACAATCAACATCTTCTAGAAACTAAGAACTAGATCTTCTCCTCAACAACATATCACACTATATAGGGTTTGGGAGGAGTCTCATTCCTTTAGGACTAAAAACACATTCATAAAGCATCCATCTACTCTCCCTCAAAGATAGGGAGAGCACTTAGTCTTAAAAAAAAACATAATTATAAAGTAGAAGAAGAGAAGTTAAATTAGAAATCTGTGCCTAATGGTTAACTATCATTACAAAGACATGTGCCTAAATGCTATCATGTCATGAGTTAATCTCACTCAGAAAATACTTCTTCTCCTTCAAGTAGTTTTATTCGATGGTCAAGAATATGTTGTGGTGACTCACAGTGGATCTTTAAATGATCACCTTCATTCTTTTCTAGAAATTTCACATAAATTAGTTGTTTTTTATCTTTCCCTTAAAAATTTTTGTAGTCCCTTTGCTTTAGGATAGAAATCCTATTGCTACGAGTTATAGTCCTTCTAGCTGCAAGATGTTAGTTCATCCCTAAGGCATACACTTTTATTAACAATCATAATTTAATCATAGAATCATACTAAATTTCATGAACATTCATGCATTCACACACACATATGCCAACATATCATATTTTCATTTCCACATACTTAAGTTTGCTTTAAAGTGTATGGAAGGCATATAAAAGATATATGAAGCCTTATGAATGTTTGTGAAACTTAGGAGATGAAAGTATAAAAGCATAAAATAGTAAAGGAAACTAGCTTTAATTATAACAATCAATCCTTTTGACTATAATCATGAAACTTGTTTGTTCATCAGTATCATCCAGAATTTGTCATCTTGTTAAATAGTCTACCCTTAAAATTATCACTTGTCCTCCTTCTATGTGATTCATTTTATTGTTATAAATCACTTTTATTAGACCATTGTAGCAAACCCCTATTAATTTCATTTTGAGTTTCTATGATTTCATGAGAAGTGAAACTAATGGTATTAAAGGTCGATTGACCTCTAATCATTTGAATTCATGATACTCTATATCATTGGTAATACACTATGTTGACAATACCTCCTTTTCGTAGGACTGTCATTACGTATTAGGTCTCTATTTTTGTTTCTCTACCACTATCCTTTGCTTTCACTTCATGAAATCTCTTGTATTTCTGAGTCATTTAGATTGTTTGATAAGATTTTTTATAGGTCTTTTTTCATTATCATCATATCCATTACACTTATTATTTAGGCATTTTCATAGTACTTATAGTCAACATATAGTATATTTTTAGTCTTTCCATGGATTGTCACACATTTGAACTCTGCACTCGGCTCTTCTGAAGCTCTTTCTATCATACTAACAACTCACCTCTTCCATGGATTGCCACATGAAATTTTTTGAAACCATTATCTCTTTGTCTCATGATGGAATTTGTGACCAGTCTCAACAACATCTATCTTTCAACCTTTCATTTAGGTGTATCATGTTTCATGATTGTCCACGTTGATAAGTCTCTAGATTTTGGCATTGATTATTCCTTTTCTCTAGACATTACTGCCACTTTAACTATCTTAATAGGTTTTTGGTTGTATGTACTATGTTAATCATGATTGATACTTATCACCACAATCACAACCTAACATTCAGATAGTAACCTAAGTTCCCTTGACTTCAAACTTAAGATGTCATGTGCATAGTTTTCTTATCTTTTTCATATTTACTTATTAGTGACCTTTCAAATCATTATATTTTCATATGGTTTTTATAATTATTGTCCACTAGACCTCCCTTTTTTCATTGCCACAATATGTTGGACTAAAT
The DNA here is from genome assembly GCA_007258455.2 of Sequoia sempervirens. Taxonomy (NCBI): domain Eukaryota; kingdom Viridiplantae; phylum Streptophyta; class Pinopsida; order Cupressales; family Cupressaceae; genus Sequoia; species Sequoia sempervirens. Next base: position 94,570,739 of record VDFB02168118.1, read on the forward strand.
TCCATCTCCCTTCATATTCATGATATGGACTAACTTCCTCTCATGGATCCATTTATCTTTGACATTTGTATCAGGCATTAACAGGTCAATCTTTTAGCACAATGACAAATGTGTTCCAACAAATGGTATCAAATCCATGGTAGTGGGTTTGAATCCCCTCAAGTGACATTGAGGGGGTGATTTTTGGACTAATCACCAGTGTCTCCTTTCAAATTTGTGACATGGACTAACCACCTCTCGTGGATTCATTTATTTCTAGTATCTAGTGTTAGCAGGTCAATCTTTTGGTGCAACAGTAAATGTGTTTCAACACATTATTCTTCATGATGTCTCAATGTTGTTTCAAACCTGCACATCATAACCATCCTCTCTGCTATCCGAGATATATAGGTTTTTCCTTATCCTCATAGAAACTACCATTCATTCTTTTGAATAGGTTTTTTCACTTTCCTCCCTATTTTATCTTTTAAAAACTCCCCAATAGGACTGTCATATTGTCATAGTTCTTGGACTATTACTTATGTTATAGCAATCTTAGATTACCATAATCATACCTCTTACATATGTATTGATTCATTAATTAATTTTATAGCACAAACCTCCTATATGAAACTCAGATGAAGTGAGTGAAGACATAGGCTTGAGGGTGTATGATAAACCCTAACAATGTAGAGACTTTCTAAACCTAATAACAACAAAAAAATGAAAAAGGTTTGAATATTTAATGGAAAAGTTTCAAGACATCTTTAGAACAAGATAGATGGCATTTTATGACTTATGAATAAAACCTTGAAAAAATCTATACATGAAAATGCCAAAGACACCCTCAAAACCTTGAAGATGCATTTTTTTCCATCTCTAACTTTTAAACTTCAATCAATTATTTCTAGTGTCACTTATACTATCTCATCATGAGCTTGATTGTCATCTAGTTTTTTCTCTTTATGTATTTTCATATAACATATTATTCAATATGGACATGGCTAACCTTTCATATAGTCTTTTTCTTGACTATCTGATGGAGCTTCCAAAAATTTTGTAATTCTTGGGGATCCTATGGATTTAATCAACACTTTAAACCCCCATACCCATGTTTGGATAGGGTTTTTCCTTGAAAACCCTTAGCCATTATAATTTCATGATGGCTTTCCCTATCAGTCTCCCATTATTTAAGTCATCACTTGAGCCATTGTATGCATCTTTTCATTGGCCCCTCTAGCTTAGAATACCAGTCACCCAATCAACCATTGAATTTAATGTTTTCCTATGGTTGGGTTTTAATATTTCCCAAATGAATTAAGCTTAAGTCATTCATCCATAGGGGTCAAATCACCATCGTCCTAACAATGGCCCCTTATTTAATGCTAAAATTTTTGTGTGTAAGTTTTGAGATTCGAGACCGTGAGAAAGGATTCTAGACATACCCCGCCAATTCATAGGCGTAAACTGCCAGTCGGTTATGCAATGCGAAGACAACAAGATGAAGATGTGTGTCCTTATATGGACATGGGGACAATTCTCCACTATTTGGATTATTTTTTATGGTTTTGAACCAATGCCAAATATTAAACATTGAGAACAATCTCTGTTGTTCCCCGCTAGCTTGTAGGGAAAAAATAAATGGTCATTAATGGCTGTGAGATCAGTGAGATCCCAAGACTTGGATTAATCTACCAAGTCATGAGATAGGAAAAACATGTCGATAGAGGAATTTCCATCTAATTTGGATCAATGCTATTGGTCGAAGAAAAATGGATGAAGCACTATTGGAATTCAAACTTAGTTAGCCCAATTTGAGCCATTTGACTTACCACCTCATCAAAAGATCAATGGTTGGCATTCAAAATTGATGAACAAGCACATGATAGCCATTTCATCTATAACTAGTGGGAATTAATGATCTACTCTCTACAATTATGATCAAATTGATCTTTATGCATGTGGAGACTCAATTGTTGGTAATCATGAAGTATGATATGCAAATTTCCATGCACTTGGGAAATAAATGGTGACAATAAGTGTGCCAATGAATTTCCTAGTTTGTGCGTGTGTTTTCATTGAGAATTGATGATTTCTATCACCACATTGTTCAATAAATAGAATTTGAGAGTTATTATTTTTTCCAACGTAATCAGTTGTCAAGTTTTCTGAGTTTTTGTAAAAAGAGTAGGTTACAAGTGTATATTTTCTAGTGGTAGGATGAATAATTTTGGTGTTTCATCTGTTCTAGTGTGGAGGTCTTCCCAACTCAATTCACAGAATTCCCATGGTGAGGACCTGGAGCAAGGACAGAGTGCTCATGAGAATATCCATGGCAAGGCATCTACACTTGTCATTACCAGATGTAGCCACTAACTGAAGGGTCAAACTACAATCTTGAGGGTAATATGAGAAAAAGGAGAAGAATCTATTGGGCCCTCTAGTAGAATTCAGCAGAAAATTTGATATGGTTGTGGTTCTTTCAGACAACAAAACTCACCCATTGACATCACAGACAGCTCGTCTGAGACTAAAACGGAGATAGATTCTAGCTACCAACAATATCTTGCAGCTCTAAACCAAGTTCCATCTCCTGGAGTGGAGTATTGTTCGTCCCACCTTAGGTTGTAAGAACTCCTAGTGGGCGAGATGGTTTTGTGCTAAAAGAGGACAAGAAAAAAGAGGGGGTTGAAGTTTCTTCTCCACCTCTTGCAATGATACGAAGTGGGCGCATGTATCAAGGATTGTGTGTTGGTGGTAATAAGTTTTCTAGTTGCTGAAAAGGTGGCATGTGGAATGAAAATTTTCTATTGTTTCATAATTTATGTGGGGGCTACTTTCTCTCTACGTGTGTGGCTGGTAATTTTTGAGGTGTTGGATACTGACTCTGTGCTCTCGTAGTAATGTGAATGTCAGATGTGTCGCTTACCTAGCAGTTGAGGTAATTTTTGGTGGCACTTTACTTTTCCCTCTTTAGTAATTGTTGCAATTTTGGTTTCCCTATTTCAATGTGCTACTACAAAACCAACGTGTGGGGAATTTTCAAATGTAGTTAAAATCTAAGATGAAATGAAATTTTGTAATGTGGTATGCATTTCTAGTCAGAAGCTCATTTTCTCCCTTACATTATAAAAGGGAATTCATGGCTCATTTGCAATGGATTCTAGTTGATGATGTAAAAATAACCCCATCAATATAATGGGCTCAATATGTAAATCTAAACTTTTTTTCCTTAATAGCCTTGCCAATTGATTACCTTTAGGAAAAATAAGTGCTCTCTTTCTATGAATAAGCGTATAAACTTTATTTCTTGAAGTTGATCAAATTAAACTAACTTATGTTAATTTAATGGTTTAGTCTTCAAGCATTTCACAGGTCAACTCCACTCCCAATCACCATTCTAGTCAGAAGGGAAATGAATGCAAATATTGACACTTTTGAAAACCGGTGAGCGAGCACCAGAATTCCAGGAGCACACGTTTAGGCCAAGTCTTTATAATTCTATTATTTTTTAATTTCAAATACTTTATGAATCATGTGAGCCTCTTTAATATTATATATCATGGGATTTAAATTCCCTTGGCTATTGGAAATCTGTTAAGAAGACTCTATCGACTAAAAAATAGGATTTTTGTTAGTCATTTTTCATATAAATATTTAACTATTACAAATAATGAATATAGAGAAGAAGATTATCGTTATGCTGCAAAACTATCTTTTGAGTAAAAAATACTGTATGAATATGATTTTTCCTACCACTCTTTGAATTACTATGTAATATGGATGCATTTTTGGAATGAATTAACTTAGAGATTTTTCTAGTGTATGTGATTTGAAGTAGCAGTAGACACGCCCGAGAGTTGACCACTTGAGGGTTATAGATAGATAAGTATACTATTTCCTATTTTGCATTTCCTTTTAGTACTTAATAGTTGAATTTGCATTTAATTTCCATGAGTATATGTTATGTTGTTAGTGTCAATCTTGTAGGTTGCAACTAAGTCCATAGTTTCTGAGCTTAACATTTGAATGTCTAAAGCACCTTTCGTCAGTTGATTTTGATGAATGGTTTTATGATTAGCAGTCAACTTGTTATCTTTTGCATTAGATAAATGTTTCCTAATTTCTTTACATGTTTTACTTCTTTAGAAATTTATGCATTCTTTAGACTAATCATTTTAATTCTTTCTAGTTTAGTGGTAATGCTTTTCAGATTATTAGTTTTTTGTTTTGTGGGTTGAGTCATTTTCTCAATTTCTAGACAGATGATATATTTCTTTCAAGATTAGAGACCCCTTAGTTTAGAACTTTTATTTAGTTGGTTAGTGTTTAAGAAGCCTAAGAGAGAGAAGCTCAGATATCCTCTATTGCATATAGCCATTGGACACTGCCTGGTTGACATATTGATGTGATTATTCACTAAAGTGTTAGGACCTAATGACAGCCTGTCACTTTTTGGCGTCGTTGTCGGGGACCCCTTTTTCTAGTTTTAGTAGGAGATATCTTGAATATCTCTCATAGGGATAGGAATAGTTCTTTGGCTTCTTTTTTGCATGGTCAGGAAATGAAGACCCCATGGAAAATTCTTACCAAAAACCTCCCCAATCGACATACCAACAACAAGTAGGGAGGAAGGAAACTCAGACCAAGAACTTGCTGAGGAATCAACCAAACTAGGTCAACCTGAGATCTTCCCATATACCTAGGAAAGAGAATGAATAGTGGTTGAGGAGCATATTCTTTTGCAAACTTTTGAACCTTGTGCCATTGAGAAAATTTTGGAAGAGGATCACATCCCCTCCATCACCATGGGTGTTCGTAGAAATGTTGCCAATAACCACAACAATGATAACCCTCCACCACGCACATTCACTTATCCTATTGGTATTGATGCAGATGATGACATGACAATGAAAAATATCTCACTAGCCTTCCTACCAACCTTTTGAGGTTTGTCTACTAAGGATCCTAATCAATTTCTATTTCAATTCAAAGTCTTATGTCAGAGATATGACTACAACAATGATAATCAGAAACTAAAGCTTTTTCCTTCCACTCTAAAAGACTCAGTTATGTGCTAGTTTATGGGGTTAGCTTATCAGTTGATAACATCTTGTGATGAAATGGAGTCTGTCATTTTAGAGAAATACCAAAGTTACTGCAAGTTGAGTGATAGGAAAGAAGAACTGTTCAAAATAAGGAAAAATTAGGATGAAAGTTTAGATTACCTAGATAGGTTTATCTTCTTGTTTAAATGTTGTGATGGATAAGTCATAAGTCTTGATATTTTAAAGACCTTATTCCTCAAAGGTCTCAATGATGAAGCTCAGAGGATTTTAGACTTAATGGAAAAAGGAGATGTGTCTCAACTGAGACTGGAAGAAATAAAAGAATTATGCCAGCACTTCTCTCGTACTTGTGGGGGTATTAGGAAGTTCAACCCCTTATGTGGTTCTAATGACATAAATAAACTTCACAAGGAATTTTCCAACTTCAAGACTGAAATTCTTGTCCAACTAAACACCACCTTAGATGGCATACAGGCTAAAACCAAAATCCTAAGACCTTGTTTATTTATTTCCCTAGGTGTCAAAACAAACATTTGCTAAGAGAATGTCCCTTTGACAAAGTTGACAAGATTGACGTTTATCAAGTGTGTGACAATAATCGCCCCGCCGATCAATGTGATCTATTAATACCATCAAAAATTCCAAAAAAAGAACCACTCTAGTCAAGGAAGAGGTGAATGTTTTCAACCAAAGAATTGGAGATAATTTTTCCTATGGCCTGAATTCCAATCCTAACTGGTGGCCCCAACCAAATTGGAAAAATAATCAATGGGTAGCACCTTGGCCCTAGGCACCACCTCAAGTACCCTCTAATTGGGGAACCTATCCTTGGGGACCACCAGAATGGAAAAAATAATCTTGGGGTAACCCTCAATGGCCCAACCAATCTCAACAGTAATGGTGCCCTCAAAATTCCATTCCCCAATGGAATCAACCCCAAAATCAATTTTATTCTAGTCCCAAGAGGATTCCTACTCAACAGACTCTTTTATGACCTCCCTAGAATACTCAACAAACTGAACAAGTTAACCAACCACCACTTCCAGCCCAACTAGTCCCTAACCCAAAGAACAATCGTCCAAATACTTCGATGCATTCCACCAAACAAGACAATGTCACTAGACTTAATGCCATACACTATGGAAACTTGCAACTGAGGTATAGTAAAACACTTTCGTAGCCAACTATTGAAGAAATCATAGATGAACTTATCAAGAAGTCTACTAATAAAACTACAATAACACCCACGTCTGTAGAACAAATCCTAGAAAATACGCAACATAAACCTAACCTGCCATCTTTAGCAGGAGTTGTTGGCCTACCTCAAGAGGAGGAGGAGGGTTAATCTCCAACTGAATTTCTAAAGAATCTTGTGCCTAAAGAAAAAACCAAAGCCCCTATTTTGGAGCAATTAAAACCAATTTCTGTGAAAGATGCTCTGGAAAACAACTTCACCTATTAAATTGCATGGATCCAGGAAATTAAACAATTGCAAATTGAAGTTCCCTTGTTATAGGAAATTAAAGAGATCCCTAAGTTAAACCAGTTGAGTAAATTTTTGTGCATAAAAACCCCGAGGAAGCCAAAACAAATCAACACTATTCATATAAATGGGTACCTAGCTGATTTACTAGCTGGAATAATCACTGCTCTAAAATATGATGACCTAGGAAGTCCGCTCATAATAGTAACAGTTAATGAGATAGCAATACCCAATGCTACCTTGGAGCAACCATTAACGTAATGATTGTTGATGTGATGGAAAAATTGGGACTTACTTATCTATGCCCCACAACTACAATCCTACAAATGTCAAATCAATCCATAGTTATTCCCACAGTCATCATTGAAAATGTTCTTGTTAAGGTGGATGGATGGGAATATCCAATGGATTTCCAGATAATAAAATCCCTTACACACAAAGACAGTTATCCAATAATTTTGGGATGACCATGGATGGCTACGGTTGCAACCAAGATTGACTATACGAGGGCAGGTATGACCATCTCCCATGGATCTAATAGCAAAAATTTGTTTTTGCATCCTCTTTCCAAACTTGTTGAACATAGAAAAGTGTGGGTTGATGAACTAGAAATTCCTACTGGATAGGAAAATTTGGCTTCCCTAACCATGGTAGTCATCAAACAAGATGTTGAAGAATTAGAGGATGAATTAGAGAATGACGTGGAAATTCTTGCAATAGACTCTAGCAGTGAGGAGATGTCAGACATAGAAGAAATCCTAGGACACCCAATCAACATAGATCAAGAAAAATTTTATGATGTTAGTTTTATTGGATTACCTTTCCCTTTGATGAACTTAGTTCCAAAAACTTTCCATTTCTTTGTAGATGTTTCCTAGCTTCATAAAACTGTACCACACAGTTGTACACTTAACACTCTGATAAATCCTATCTATATTGTCACATCCAACTATCTTGGAGTCAAAACTATTATGTTGTTGCCAAGAAAAACTTTGAACATCAATAGTTGGTTGACTAAGATGGAAGAGCAAAGACTATTTGATACCCTGGTGGGTAGATCTAAAGTGTTCGCCTAGGACTATAAAGATATGAGAGGAATACACCCTAGTGTGTGTACACACCATACCTATATTGAGGATGTTCGACCTATTCGCCAACCACAATGGAGACTCAATCCTGCCCTAAAAGACATTGTTAAAACTGAGATTGAGAAAATCTTGCAGGTAGGATTCATCTACCCAATTTCTAACAAGTGGGTGTCACCCTTGGTTGTAGTTCCAAAGAAGAATGGGAAGTGGACAATGTGTATAGATTATAGGGAGTTTAACAAAGCAACACACAAAGATTATTTTCCCTTGCCATTCACGGACCAAGTGCTAGATAACTGGGCTGGGAGAAAATATTTTTCATTCTTGGATGGATTTAGTGGATATAACCAAATATAGGTAGTAGCAGAAGACCAGGATAAGACAACCTTCACCTACCCTTGGGGGACATTTGCATATAGGGTCCTTCCCTTTGGGCTATGTAATGCTCCTTCCACATTTCAAAGGGTTGTCCTAGCCATATTTTCTAAGTTGATAAATGAGTGTGTGGAAGTCTATATGGATGACTTCACTATATATGGTTCAAATTTTGATGAAGCCCTCACGAATCTAGACAAGGTGTTAAAATAGTGTGAGGATCATCGGTTGTCCCTTAGTCATGAGAAATGTTTGATCATGGTGGAACAAGGAATAGTGCTAGGACATCATATCTCAGCTGAAGGGACTAAGGTTGAAACCAAGAAAATCAAATTCATACAACTTGAGATTCTGAAAACTCAGACTGATGTCAAAATTTTCTTAGGGCATGTTGGATACTACCGAAGATTCATACAAAAATTTAGCAAAATCATAGCCCCGATGTTTTCTCTCCTTTAGAAAAATGTTCATTCCATCTGGATGCCTAAGTGTAAGTGCTCATTTGAAATTATCAAGGAGAAACTCACCTCTACCCCTATCCTTTGAGGACCTAATTGGAGCCTGCCATTTCACATTTACATTGATGCATCTGATGATGCAATTGCAGTGGTTCTAGGGCAAGAAGATGAGAATGGAGGGAAATATGCTATATATTTTATCAACAAAAATTTGATGCCAACAAAGAAGAATTACACCACAACAAAGAAATAATTCCTAGAAGTAGTGCATGCAATCAAAAAAACTAGACATTATATCATAGGGTACAAAGTTACAATACACACAGACCATGCAGCCATCAAGAATCTCATGAATAAACTAGTGGTAAATGCAAGGATAATTAGGTGGCTACTCCTTCTCCAAGAGTTCAATGTGACAATTGTTGAAAAACTAGGGAAGTCCAACATAGTCGTGGACTTCTTATCCCGAATTAAACATGATGGTGACTATGCTCCGATATAGGACAAGTTCCCAAATGAAAATTTATTCGCCATCTCCACTAAAACTCCTTGGTTTTTTTATATTGCAAATTACTTAGCCACCATAGAAGTACCACCTCACTTTTCATCAAAATAGAAGAAACACCTTGTAAGAGAGAGTGCCCCTTTTAAATGGATTAATGGAATCTTGTTTCGATGCGAACCCTATATGGTCTTGCGATGGTGTGTTAGGGCAGATGAGACCTATAGTATCCTTAGGGAATGTCATGATGACCCTTCTAGAGGGAATTATTCTGCTAAAAAGACAACTCACAAGATTCTAGGAGAAGGATACTATTGGCCTTCAATGCATAAGGACATCAAGAAGTATGCTCGTAGGTGTGATGAGTTCCAAAGGGTAGGAAAACCAACCACATCCAATGAAATGCCCTTGCAGCCTTAGTTAGTCCTTGAACCATTTGAAAAATGGTGATTGGATTTTATTAGCCCTATAGACCCTCCTTCGTAGGGAAAAAACTATATTCTGGTTTGTACCAACTACATGACTAAGTGGGCAGAAGTGCAAGCACTACACATTGCTAGGGAAGAGCAGGTAGCTGACTTTCTTTATAATAGAATCTTGCTCAGATTCGAGGCTCCAAGAACAATTTTCATAGACCAGGGCCCTTAGTTTATTTCTAAAGTCCTATTGGCATTCATAGATCACTTCAAAGTAAGCCACAAGAAGTCCTCACCCTACCACCCTCAATCAAATGGACAATTTGAGCTCACTAATAGGGAACTGTAAAATATTTTGACAAAAATGATTTCTTCAGGAAGGAAAGATTGGGATAGGAAACTACCAGAAGCTGTCTAGGCCTATAACACAACTTGGAAGTCAACCACTAGCTATAGCCCCTATGATTTAGTCTTTGGGAAGAATCCCCTCTTTCCCATTGAATTCAAGCTCCAAACCCTCAGGACAGCCATGGAATTGGGCATGGATCTTAAATGAGCCCAAATTGAGAGAGTCTTATAGCTCAGTGAACTAGATGAATTATATCTAGATGTTGTCCATCAAACTAAATTGGTCCAACAACAACATAAGGTCTGGCATGAAAAAAATATCAAAGAGAAATAATTCCATACTAGGGATTGGGCATTATTGTTCGATTCCAGTTACAAGTATCATCAAGGGAAACTCAGGACACACTTACTTGGACCATATGAGATTTCTAAAGTGTTTGCTAATAGTTCGATCCAGTTAAAACCAATTGATGGTGACACCCAAACTCTTCTGGTTAATGGAAACCGATTATGTGTCTACAATAAACCTATTAACAAGGAAGAGTTTACAAAAATGGTAGAAACATAGGGATAAATCCACTGCATTGACTCTATTGTGGTAGAGTCAATATAGTTGTTAAACAAATAACCCCATTAAAAATAATAATAATAAAATTATAAAAAAAAAATCATCATCATTTCATTTCTGAAAAAATTCTTCAATTTCTTAATCAGCTCCACCATTTGGACTTGGCTAATTTTTTTTCTATATTTTGTAAGACTTCATCTTTTGGTGAACCTAATTCCAGTGCACCCTACTGCGATGCTCCGGAATTGTTGTTGTAATGCTCTGGAATCTGCACATCATATTGGTTCCACTTCTTGTCTTGATCCCGCATTTTGACGCATCACTCAATGGTGCTTTGGGAAGTCAAGGCCAAAGTGTCACAATTTTCTTCCTTTCGGTTGCATCTTTTCAGCGATGCTCCAGAGTTCTGCTATTCCTCTTCTAGTTGCATCCTTTCAGTGATGCTCCAAAATTTTGTTGCTCCTCTTTTGGCTAAATCTTTTCAGCAATGCTCTGAAATGTTGCTCAAATACTTCAGAATTCTACTCGGATGCTCCAAAAATTTTGGTTGCTACTCCGGCTACATCTTTCGACGATACTCCAAAAATTTTGGTTGTTGCTCTAATTGCATCTTTCGACAATGCTCTAAAAAAATTAGTTGCTACTCCAGCTGCATCTTTCGACGATGCTCCAAAAATTTTGGCTCTTGCTCTAGTTGCATTGTTCAATGATGCTTTGGAATCCTCAATCTAGTTACTATGTTCCAATGACATCTCTCTATGATAATTCCATAACTCTCTTCTTCTCTATTTCGGTTGCATTACTCAATAATGCTTCAGATTTTTGTATAAATTTTTCCTCTCCAAGTTTTTTTAATTTTTCCTAAGTGTCATGCATGCCCATTCTTTAATGTCGCTTTGAGATCTACTCCCTTATGATTATTCTCCCACATCACATAAAATATTTCCATAATAAATAAGATTATTATGACACCTTTTTGTCATAATAATTTCTTCCATCACTTCAACCATCCCATCCACGTCATTATTATCTACCGCCACCCTCACCAACCATATGACTATCCAGTTACGTCAGCACAGGTAAGTGACGTTTGATCTAATGACAAGACTTAAGGTATGTTGAATTTATTTATTAAAAGGGTTAGTATTTATTTTGAATAAAGGTTAATTAATTGGCATGACATGTTCCCCTTGTAACTTTCAAACTTGTGCCTTTTACACAATTGATAAGAGTAAAACAATACTTGTAATTCCCCATGAAAGGTCATCATCATTATTCAGTAAGGTGACAAGCAAGCTGGTAATTAATTCTTTCCTCATCAAGTATATTGATGCAAAACTCTTTTTTCATCTATAATTCAGAGAAGCAAGTATTCTAGAGTTTTGTAAAATTTCATTGGAAAACAAAGGAAATGGGAGGTGCTAAGAAAAATTATGAGCCAACCTCTATAGTGCTATTGCTGGCATTAAGCAATATATTAGCTTTATTTCAAAGGGTTGGATGGCTAGACTTCATGAGACAATTTGAAGGGTACACAGAGCAACTGGTGAAGGAATTTTTTGAGAATTTTGTAGATGGGAAGATTGTGGTGTGCGGAAAACCATTCTAGGTAAGTATGAAAATCATTGCTCATCTTTCCAGTCTTGAGAATAAAGGAATTCATTTGAATGAAAACACCCACATCCCCTATCAAAAATTAATAGAATTGTTCCATAGGGAATAGGAATTCCAACCTATAATGACCACAAATACCAGGGGGAAAAATAAGGGAATTCATAAAATGTCTATTCTAGAACCCTGGAGGTTTGTTGCAGCTTGGATTATTAAATATTTCACTTGTGAGGGACAAATGACTATAGTAGTGGGACCCCCTTTCCTCCTGCTGACTCATTTACACCACAGCATTGAGGATCCTACGCTTAGGGTAAATTTACCATCTTTTCTTTGCCACTCAGTCACCTTTATGATAGAAAAGTATAAAATTCAAACTGGGCCCCTTAAACATCATGGTCTGATATAGTTAATATGTAAAGACCATTTCTGCAATAAGTCAGAGAAGAAGTGGCAAAGGTTTCTACGAAAATTTTAAAATGAAGAGCTAGGAAGGTCACTTGAGGAGGGACAATCCTCTAAACAAAAGGAGTAGTTTGTAGAAGAACCCTCCTTGGAGGAATTAGGCACCCCTACATCCCAATATACCTCCACAGCTCCCAACGGTGATCCATCGAAAACCTTTCCAGATGAATTACAAACCCAAAGACAAGAAGGGGAGGTGGGAATTGTACATTCTGGAGAAGAGGAGGAACCTCCTTGAAAGAAAAAGAAACAAAATAAAGTTGTTTTTCAAATAAATCCTCCTCTACAAAGGAGTAAACAGTTAACTTTAGGGGCCATTGAAATCGAACCCCAAGATGTAGGTAGTACTTCAAAAAGGAAAAAGGCCAAGACTCCAATGAAGGTGGTAGAAATTGATAGCCCGCCTGATAAATAGGAAATAGATGAAGAAAATAGAAAAGGGATGAACTTTCAAGGGAAAAGGATAAAGTAACCCTATCACTTGAATAATAGGAAAGGGATAGAACACAATCGCCACACTCAGAGTAGAATAAAGATGAACCTATGGGAGGATTCTCTCCTTTCCTTGATAGACTAAGAAGTATACCTGAATTTGCAGAAAAGGTGCCTCATACAACTCCTCATGCATCCTTCTCTGTAAATACTGATGAAGAAGAATACATACCTCATATTGATGGAGAAATTCCTTGCTCCTTACCTATAGAAACTGAAGAAGGAAGTATGCCTCATACTGAGAATACTGAAGAAATAGAAGAATACTAAGAATACTAAGGTAGAAAATGTACCCCATATTAATGAAAAATTAGAAGTGCCTCACTCATCTCTTCTTGAGGACACTAAGGAGGACAATGTGCCTCATTCTAATGAATAAATTCCTCATGCATCTTTCTCTGTGGACACAGGGGATATAGAATCCATTCAAAAAAATGAGGAATTGGAAAAATTAAAGGTAGAAATTGTGGGGTTCAAAGCCAGGTTGTAGGATGACGAAACATAGATTAACCAGCAGAAAGAAGAGATAGAGGTACAAACTGCCATTATAGATAAAAGAGATCAGGAAATTATCAAATTGACTACGCAAATGGAGGAAAAATACAAGCTTATTGAGCAGCTACAATACCAAATGCAACAATGGAATCAATAGGGTAAGTAGCATCAAGATGCTCTATGTGAAAAGAAAAGTGTATTCAAGATTTGAAAATTAATTTTGTGCAATTATTTAGTGCTTTTGAAGAAGAAAAGAATCGATGGGAAATTGAGTTAAATGCCTCTGTGAGTAAAATTGTGGAGCTAGAACAAAGTTTTCAAGAGAGTGACACTCAACCAATCATGGAATAAAAGGTGACACAAACTGAACCTATTGTTATAGACTAGTGCTAGGTATGTATTCCCCCAATGTTAATGAAATGGGTAGAGAATTGTTACCTCTTGAAGGATGTGGAATTTGAAAATAATAGGTTAAAGAGGGAATTATTCATGTTAAAAGAATCTTTCCATCAGGCATATAGGGGTAAGCAGGATGCCTGTGAAATTGGTGAATTGCTATTAGCCTGTAGAAGACCATCTAGGTTGTACTCCATGTTTCTTAATGAGAAACTTTTAAGATGGAAATTGCAAAGAATTCACCAAAACCAGCCTCATGACCCCGATGACAAGGAATTTGTAAAAGTATTTGTTGAGTCACTCCCTTAATAGTAAAATTTATTGTGTGAGTTCTTTGTTCACAATTTTCTCTTAGAAAAGTACACAAGCTTCTTTATTAACTTCTTTGTGGGAGAAGTAGAATTAAGATCATTTATGTCCACTATGAAAAAAAAAACTTCACTAGAAATAAATATCTAGAGAGATGCTCAAGAAGAAAAGATTGTAGGGTTGCAGATGAGATACCCTCATAGGAATCCTCTCTCTTTCAAGAAATAATTTATGGGTGTTGAACTTAAAAAGGAAGTACAGGTCAAACACAATAACAATCTTAGGTTGTGTCATGATTACTTTCAAGAATAGGGGCCACATTTAATAGGACCAACATGGCATGCATGTGAAGAGAGGTATACCCCTCTCCCTATGCATCTCAAGCAAAGGGAAATAATTTATCCCCTTAATATTAGATGGTCCTATGGAAGAGTAGTAGCTTTAGTCAAAATTCTTGAAGAATTAAAGATAAACTGGATTGGTATGAGGTACAGACTTCCCTTGCTTCTTTCACCACCTCCTTCAGTGTATACCAATATACACCAAAGTGAAAATAGTTTTTCCATATGGAGACAAAGAGTTACTTTTCATTAGGGATTCTTGAGGAATCTAGAGGTATTAGACACAAAGGCAGATGATGTGTATGATTTCAATGCTAAGTATGAGGAAATGAATAGAAGGAATGATGGACAGGGGACACGCCAGAGAGCAAGAGGACCTGCTCGGACTTAGGAAGGGGAGGAAATGATGAGGTAAAAACAACCTCATTAGTATAATAGGCTTAATATGTAAATATAAACCTTTTTTCCTTAATAACCTTGTCAATTGATTACCTTTAGGAAAAATAAGTGCTCTCTTTCTATGAATAAGTGTACAAACTTTATTTCTTGAAGTTGATCAAATTAAACTAACTTATGTTGATTTAATGGTTTAGTCTTTGAACATTTCATAGGTCAATTGCACTCCCAATCACCATTCCAATCAAGAGGGAAATGAATGCATATCTTGACACTTTTGAAAACCAACGAGCGAGCGTCGGAATTCCAGGAGCACACGTTTAGGCTGAGTCTTTATAATTCTATTATTTTTCAGTTTCAAAAAATTTATGGCTCATGTGAGCCTCTTTAATATTGTATATCATGAGCTTTAAAGTCCCTTGGATATTGGAAATCTATTAAGAAGAATCTCTCGACTAAAAAATAGGATTTTTGTTAGTAGTTTTCATATAAGTATGTAACTGTTAAACAAATAATGAATATAGAGAAGAAGATTATCGTTATGTCGTAAAACATCTTTTGAGTGAAATGAACATGAGTTTTCCTGCCACTCTTTGAATTGCTGTGTAATATGGATGCATCTTTGGAATGAAGTAACTTAGAGATTTTTCCAATGCATGTGATTTGAAGTAGTAGTAGACACACACGAGAGCTGGCCACTTGAGGGTTATCAATAGATAAGTATACTATTTCCTATTCTACATTTCCTTTTAGTAGTTAACAGTTGAATTTTCATTTCATTTCCATGCGTATATGCTATGTTGTTAGTGTCAAGCCTACAGGTTGCAACTAAGTCCATAGTTTTCAAGAGCTTAAAATTTGAATGTTCGGAGAACCTTTCTTCAATTGATTCTAATTAATGGTTTTATGATTAGCAGTTGGCTTGTTATCTTTTGCATTAGATAAATGTTTCCTAATTTCTTTACATGTTTTACTTCTTCAATTTTTTTATGCATTCTTTAGACTAATCATTTCCATGCTTTCTAGTTTAGTGGTAATGCTTTTCAAATTCTTAGTTTTCTATTATCTAGGTTGTCATTTTCTCACTTTCTAGACAAATGATTTATTGCTTTCAAGATTAGAGGCCCCTTAGTTCAGAACTTTTATTTAGTTGGTTAGTGTTTAAGAAGGCTGAGAGAGAGAAGTTGAGATGTCCTTTATTGTATACAGTCATTGGACACTACCTGATTGACATATTGATGTGATTATTCACTAAAGTTTTAGGACCTAACAACAACCTATCACTAGTCTTTTGAGTTGTGCAGTTTTTCGCACACACGCCCTGTTGTAAGCAGGGACCCTCTTTCACTTTGGTTTTGGTGTTTTGGCCCTTTCTTTTTGAGGTTTTGTCTTACCTTAGGCAGGTACTTGAAAGTATATTTTTTTTCTTAAGTGTTTCCCCCTAGTTATCCATTGAAAATTTCAAGTTTTGGGTGAATTTCGGGCTTTTGCTCTGATCCAGGATTTTTCACCTTCATCAAATTTTCTCTGATCCTGCTTGCATTTCGGATTGGACCCTTTTACTCAGGAATGTTTGATATCCATAGATTTCCGCGTGGGCTAGATTTCCCCATATTCCACCCTGTTGTCAGTTCCCTGGGTTATCTTATTGTCTTTTCGAGCGCATTAATGGCTCCGTACGTGCTTTGAAGACTAGATCCTACTTGATTTCTGAGATCTTTTGCGCCATTATGTTCACTATTTTCCATCGTTTGAGCTAAGGAGTGCTTCCCTGCAATTGATTGACTTCATTTTGGGGCGTTTGGACTTGAATTGATTGATTTGGTGGCTGTTTCTTGTGCCTTCCTGCATTTGTTCGTTGCGGTCACCATTGAGCTTCGCGTCTACTGCTTTCAGGATCATTTCCCACTTTATAATGGTATGTGTCTAATTGCTCTACTTTGAATTGATCTATTAATGGCACATTGGTGTTGTGAGGCCTTGTGGGATTTGAATTCCTGTGTGTTTGTTTATTTCGCACTAGGATTGTTCAGCATTGCATCCTTTATCATCTCCCAGGCAAGTTTTGAGTTCTTGTAACCGTCTGTGTTTTAATGAATCTTGCCTAGGGGTAATTAGTAAACCCTAGTGATGAATCAACGGTGGAGACAACTAAATTCTGAGCTTTCCTGCGTGTTCATGGTGGATGATTAGGGTTCGAACCTAGAGCCATATCATATCAGGTGATGTCATCTTAAGATTGACCTAGAATGCAAAGAAAATTCATGAGAGGTCCATCTCTGACTTTCCCTAAGTTAAACTTGCCAAAACCCGTAGTTGGTTCTGTGTCTAGATGAAATCGAGACTCTATCCCTTCTGAATTCCCTTCACTGTGACCATTCGAGTTTGCTGAGATGTTATATCAACTACCTTGAGGTTTGCCAAAGTAGTCTTCCTAAGTTTGTGTTGGATCATCGTGACATTGTCGTTGTTACACCGATGAGATCTTTTATGCACATCAGTCACCAAAACCTTTTCTTTCACCGAGACCTCACCCCGTGAGGAGATGTCTCATTGACATCCTTTTTCATACTCACCTTCAGCAAGACAAGTATGAATCGCCAAGATATATTGGCGGGACCTTGTAGCTCTATTGATCTTTTGTTTTGCTTTGCCAAGACATCCATCTTTCAGAGAGACCTCCCACCGAGCACCTTTTCTTTCACTGAGCTCTACCCTTTTCATCACTGTAACCCTTCAAAGTCAGGGAGATGTTACTCCAATCACCAAGACGTTGTGGCAAGGCCTTCTTTTCTTAGCAAACCCAGATCTTTTCGCCAAGACGTTGTGGTGAGGCCTTCTTTTCTTAGCGAACCCAGATCTTTTCGCTAAGACCTCTGGCCGAATTTAGACCAAGCCTTAGTCAGCATAGCACCGCCACTTCGCTGAAACCTCATATCGAAAACTTAAGTCTAGCCGAAGTGTTTGCTTGGACCCACCAGTCGGTGAAACAAGATGAATTCGCCAGGACCTTATCCTGATTGAACTTTGATCATATTGATATCATTTGCTTCACCATTCGTCTAGATGTTTCATCGAAACCACCGTGTCTTAGTGAGACTTTTCTTGATGAGCATCTTTCGACATAACTTTGTAACTTCGCCAGGACTTCTTAGCGAAATAATTAACCTTTGTCGAAGCCTTCTTCTAGGAATCTCCAATGGTTCAGAATTGTGCCTAAACCGCAGATATCTATCAGGTCTAAATTTCTTCAAAATCTGTCATATCCCATATCTTTTGAAGTCTCTCCTTTGGCCCGTTCTTCTCGGAAATCCATCCCTCACAGATTTCCCTGAAAATTGATGAAACACAAAGGGGCATGAAATAATTGGAGTCATTTATAATTTATGGTGCATTTAATGATTATTTCATGACATGGTCTAATCTCTCATACAACTTATTGATGAAAAATGATCAAGTTTAAAGATTAATTAGGCATTCCTTGGTTACTTCGCTCGAATCCAAGTAGATTGGGATTTCTCGAAATTCTTCTCTGGCTCCAATTCCACGGATGATCTTGAAACCCGAACTTCATTGTAGTCATTTTATAAGAATTTTAACAATACCTTGACTATATGAGATGCATTCTAATGGTGTTTTAATGGATTAACCTTGCTTTCCTGTGGTTTTTACTATGTTTTCATGTTGAGTGCAGGCTGAGTCAAGCAAGGCGACAGCTGGTTCCTCATTGTCTGATGAAGAGAGGATTAAGCAGGATATAAAGAGCAAGGTCCCTAAGAGTAAGATCACTTCTATCTGGTCAGAATTCACTAATACAAATGTTGGCCTTTGGGACTATGAAGAGTTTAAGGCAAGAACAGTGGCTGAAGATGCACCTTTGATAACTAGAAGAATGAAGGAGTTAGGCTTGTCCCATGTAGCTGGTTTCCCTTCTATAGTACAGTGCCATGAGTTGGTCCTTGAGTGCGCCAAGCACTATGATCAGGATACACAGAGGATTATTGGACCCCAAGGGAGAGTGGTTGCCAATCTCAACTCAGTCTCCATTGCTCAAATCTTTGACATGCCAGACAGATCTCAGGTGGTGGGATTTTCCATTGCAGCAGCTCAGGAATTCTACGACGACCAAACTGTGAAGTCACATAAGCTAATCAATTCCTGGCTGTAGAAACCCAAGTCTGATTACTCCAAATTTCCCAAACAGCTATACAAAGAAAAATTCAAGAAGGAATACTATGATTCCATCACCTTTCTTAGCAGGGTGGTTGGATTGAAGAGTGCTAGTACATTTGAGAATTGGATGTGCCATGTCATTGTAAAGATGGAACAAGAGAAAATTGACTACCATTGGGCAGGTGCCATTAGCCAAGTCATTCACAAGCAGTTGTCCAATGTTTTGCAAACAAAGACCTTCACAATGACCTCATATTTGGTCTATGCACTTGCTAGGTTCCATCCCTACAGGGGATTGGATACAAAAGGGATTTTCGGACAAGACATTATCTATGAAGTTTTTCCTCAGTTTTATTTAGGAGGCTCTAACTATAGGAGGGAAAATGATGCATTCACCATGCATATCACTAGAATGATTTAGGAGGTAGAGCATGTTAGAATTTTAGATCTGCAAAGGAGCTCATCAAGAAATATGGAGCATTGTTTATCCAATTTTCCAACCTTCTCCTACATCTGGATTGATGGCTACCAGAAAGCCCCATATAGACTTCCAAGGTATCCCACTAACCACATTATACTGTTGGAAGTAACTAGGCAGATTTGTGATTTGGATGCCATTGTCAAGAAGGACAAGCACAAAACAGGATTTGGTGGGGATTTTCCCCTAAGGATTCGCACTGGAGAGGTATGCCCTTCCATTGGTTATGCCCAAGCTTCGGAGGAATAATTGAGTGCTCTTGGCTTGTATTTCCACTCCAAGATATGCCAAATTGACATCAAAAGGGAGGCTCAAAAGAAGGCCAGCAGAGAGTATTGCCATAAGGTTACCTTAGAGGACTACTGGGCCAACTGCAGTGATGAATTTGAAGTTAGAAAAAAGAAATTCTCCCAGGTTCTAGTTGAATCAGTTAGATTATATAATGTAAGAGCAGTTCCTCACCAATTGGAGGATGATGGGAACTTGATCCAAGATCATGCCTATGAGGCCATAAAGGACAAACCAATTGGTGATGTAGATTGGTCAGAAGAGGAGCAAACATAATTGGAACAATTGATGGATCCAGTTCTCAAATTCACTAAGATGTGGCTCAAGCACACCTTGTGGGAGTTGGAGAATAAAGGTGTACAATGCACTTACAGCTTGATGGGAGATTTGAATCCCCACTCTACCTCTAAAGAATCTACCGAGCAAGATCCTAAGGGAAAAGGTAAGTTGGACTCCCCCCTCAAAGTCAAGATCAAGGGTATACAAGAAACAGAGGTTCAAGAGATGGAAAAACAAAGGAATCCGAAGGCCAAGAAGAGAACAAGGACTAAGAAGTCTGAGCAGAGTCCTGAGGATGATGCTCCAAATCCCAAGAGGAAGAGAATTGTCAAATTATCGGAGAAGGCTAGCTCCAAGGCTGTAGAAGAGGCCACTCCACTGATGGTGGATGTTGAAAGCTTAGGGGAGAAGTCCAAAGTGTATGCGATGAATTCTAAGACCCCTTCTCCCAGGGACAATGGGCCTAAGGCTGACTTACCTCTGATAGTCTCTCATGAGGAGCCACATGATGATGCACCTCCCGCTCAGGAAGAACAAGGAAAACTAGTTGAGGAGGAAATTATTGAAGATCATCCAGATATAGGGGAGGAAGAATTTCATGAGGGGGAAATCCACAGTGCAGAGGTAGAACTTGAGAAGATAATGCAATCCCCTATGGTTGCATATGTAGAGTCCCATGACAGAACCGAACAAGTTGAGTCTCCTCTGAGGGAAGTGGTGACCGAGAAGACCCCTTCACCTACGCATGAAGAAGGGCATGCAAAGCAGAAGGAGGGGAGTAAGGATGAGACCCCTAACATGCAGAATTTGAATGAAGAAATAATAGTAGATTGCCAGGAAGAAGAAATGGGGCAGAGCGGGGTGTAATTGGAATCCACTATCCCTAATTGGCTGGACAAAGAAATAAAGAGAAAATAGGTGATAGTGGAAGATAGTCCACCAAATTGGGATGCAATAATAGCCAGGATTGGAAAAGATAAAGGTTAAAGGAAGGATAGGGTGATCTCATGGTTGAGAGGGATGAGGCACATAACAAGGTTGTTCATATTGCCACCCCTATTCCAGATAAAAATAGAGATGATGTGGCCAAAAGTGATTATGATATATAGACTTTAAATCTTGGGCCTATATCAGTTGAGAAGGATATTGAGGACCATGAGGCCTCCAATGTAGTTATTATAGATCAGTTGAGAAGGGAAGTGAAGACCAAGCAAGAGCTGAAGAAAGAAAATGGAAATCTTAGGAAGTGCTTGGAGGAATTAATAAAACCATTGCGGTCCATTAATCCCTCTTCCTCTGCTACCAATCCTCTACATCAGGAGACCATAACTGAGCTAGAAAAGATGAAAGCTTCCACCCTTACCACTATGAATTGGTTGAAAGGAGTGCAAGAAAGAGGTGATGAAGCTATTAAGGAGATCCTGTCAATAGGGAAGGATGCTATTATGGCGACTAATTGGTTGAAGCAGGTGTTGGCCCAAGATAAGGAGGATACGGACCTCCTTCTGCAAAAAACTAGGACTCTAATGGAATACACCCATGACAGGTTGGTAAGCGACAGGATTCTTTCTTCTTCTAGGGCTGCCGAACCTTGGGAGTGGTTCGAGGCACTGTAAATAAGGTAGAAGGTGTTGAAAGAGATTCACAAACAAGGGAAGCAGATTAATGACACCTCGACTGAGGTTTATAATGGTTCCATTGCTTTCTTCAAAATCATGACAGGAAGAAGAAAGATCGTGCCCAAGTACTTGAGCTTGGAATAGTTGAGAGAATGGTGGCATGATGTGTATGCACCACTTGATGATGGTTCTATTTCCAAGCACCAACTGGATGATGCGGCCATCTACCTCACAGTTATTGATAAACATGTGACATACAAGGTAGATTGGGATAGGTCAGTCAAACACTCAAGGGACAAGATTGTGTCCATGGAGAGGCGACTTAGGGTTCTACCGGTACCACCTGTGGCCGACCTAGATGGAGCATTCTTGAAGCTACATGAAGAGTCAGATTGGTGTGGGGATGATAGGGAAGAGAGCTAATAATAGGCTACGGCGCGATTTGTACTTCCCTATTATCTTCCCGTGCATTATCCAAGTAGCATTGCAGATCCCGAGCTGACCTCAATGGGATGTGCATTTAATGCCTATTTGACCTATTTTGAAGACTCTCTTTTCTGGGTTGTTGTGTTGAGTTAATGTTGCGGACTCTTGCCTAGCTGGCGGATTTCTGGGGTTTTCTATATATTGGGCATTTGGCCTCTTTGTAAAGGTTTAGAAAATTTAGATAGTTGGAAATAGCTAGGAGGTTAGAACTTGTAACCAAAATATAGAAGTAGAGTAAGTAAGCAGGTCGTCCCCCTCAAGCAAATATTGTAACAGAAAGCTAAAAATTGTTGCTACAGTGAACAATTTGAATGCAAATAGTGACATTGTGATTTTGTGCCACATTTGTGCTCTCTTGTTTTGCATGGTTCTTGCTATTCTACCTTTAAAATTGCTTTGAGTTGTAAACATTTAGATTAGATTTGATTTGATAATTTTTGTAATTTGATACTTAAATGTTGCAGCAATCTCTTAGTCCATACTTTTCACAACCAACTGATTGTTAGTTGCTTTGCAAAGTTAGCCTAGACTTTTCATATTCCTTGTGCTTAAGTTCGATTGTGAAGGTTTATTCACTTCAACTGCAATAGGGTTATTTGAATGAACGTTCATGATTTGAAAATCTTAACACCTCAGAAGATTGCACTATTTTCTGTGAGATTGTAGATTTATCTTGGTCAAGTAGAAATCAGTTTTGAGGGATTGGTCCATTTTAAGTATTGGTTACTTTCATTATTAATTTTAAGAATAGTATCAGATTAGAAATCTTTGTAAAACTCTTATTCTTTTGCTATTTCTTTAATTGTTGGATTAAACCTAGCATTGGAGCATCACCAGGTTGTCAAGTTTGATGAAGTCGATTCAATAGATTGCTTGTAGTAAGGTCCCATTGTGATTACCAGCAATTTCACATTTATCACTGAGTTGTTTATGCACTGTCAAGACCTGACATAAAGACCTTGGGGTTATCTCTTGAGGCTTGCTGATAGTGATTTACCTTTTAAGAGAGGCAGGATATTGTATCTTGTCTATGTTGTTATTGTTGTTGTGCAGAAAATAGTGATCAACATGAGTCTTTAGGTCTAATATGTGAGAAGGGTAGAAATTAGAAGAATACAAGAAAATAGCTTGGTAAAATTGTCTTGGCCTTTGAACTGTGCATATCAAAATCTTAAATAGTTTTGTAGAATTACTGATATCAAAATAGATTTCATGCATAATTCATATACTCTTCTCTCTACATCTCTTGCAAATTTTGAATATAATATCAAGCATATCCTATTCATCTTCAAATGCTTCAGTTGAATGCATGCCTTTATTTTTTTTTTGTTCAAAGAATCAATTAAATGCTTAAATGAGGTCATGAATTTGTGAGATTTTATAGAGGATTTGGTAAGAAGTGATGTGTTATGTACAATGAGTTTTCATAATGCAAAGCCTTATGAAAATAGTCCAGAATTATCAAATTTAAAGAATTTCTATCTGACTGATTGTAAGATGCATGACTCCATTGCCCAATTGATGAAGACACTAGTCTATTTGTTATGGTATTTTCCAATTGAATGATAATGATAGTATATCAGGCTGTGGACTCAAGGTTAGAATGCAAATTTATTAAAATTCATTTACTATGAGGCATGTATGTGAGATATCCTCTTTGTCCCTAGTGAATTGATAGTTATTTGCTTAAAGATTAGCAAAATTTTGAGTAAATTACGTTATTTACCCTTGATAGGAACTGATATGTGATTTGCTATGTCATTCATTGAGATAGTCAAATAAAATGTTGAAAGGAACACCCTCCTAGATCGCACAAATCCTAAAGTGCAGAAGATTTCAATCTTTGATAGAATCTTGTTAGTTGGTCATTTATTTTAAGGGTCTTCAATATAGGAGTTGGCTGCTCTTTAGAGATTCCTTAGGTGTACTGGAAAAACACCAACAGAATGGCGACTCTATTGGGGAAATTCTCATTCTCCATATGCAAATAAAATGTAGATTCAAGCAATGAAGTCAATTTGAATGTCTTGTTCAGATGGTGACAAATTCTTGAAACTGGTACTAAATGTGACTCTATTGTGGAAGATAGCCCAGAATGTGTACTATTTGTAAAGGAACTTCATCTCATTTGAAGTTCAATACTCTTTAAAGTAGGTGGCAACTCTGACTCAAAGAATCAAACAAAGGATACATCAATTTCCCGTATTTTCATTTAAAAAGAAAAAGGATAGTCAACCACTACAAATTACCAAGTACTTTCATAGAATTTGAAGAAATCAGAGCATATTATGGGTAAATTAGGATAAATTTCCCATGTTTGAGATGTAAATGATTTCCTAATAGGTGAATTAGCAGTATATCAAGGAATATTAGTAAGGATTTAGCATTCCTTTGTGTATAAGTTGAAATTTATGCATTATGACAAAAGAAGCATGTTAAATTATTAAACCTTAGGTAACATTTATAAGGAATACTCTTGCTAGAGGCTTAGGATCATATTTTCAAAAGGAATTTGATGTAATATTGTATAATTGCATAGTGTATTCTAAATTCCTTTTCAAGAATTAAAGGTGAATTGTCAATTTATACCGTTTTGTGTAAATATGGACAAAAGCATACAAGGTGAACAATCATTCTCCCACCAAGGTAGTTTTAGTACTAACAGGTACAAGGCCCTCAACTTTGGAAATATTTGTGGACATCCAAATATTGTACCACCCAAGATCAAGAATAAAATACCAAAGTTCGGTGGTGGCAAGTCAGAATTAGCAAGAAAGCATGTGCAAGAATTTTCTGATGTGATGGGTGATTACGAGATAGATTCTGAAGATGTGGTTATGAAGTTATTTGTTCAATCACTGAAAGGAGATGCAAGAGACTAGTTCTCTTTCTTGCTAGTTTCATTTGTACATTGTTGGAATGAACTCAAGGCAACTTTCATGGAGCAATTTGGTGAAAGGATAAATCCAAGTGTTGCAAGGAAGAACTTCATAG
The DNA here is from genome assembly GCA_007258455.2 of Sequoia sempervirens. Classification (NCBI taxonomy): domain Eukaryota; kingdom Viridiplantae; phylum Streptophyta; class Pinopsida; order Cupressales; family Cupressaceae; genus Sequoia; species Sequoia sempervirens. The sequence continues at coordinate 94,595,847 of VDFB02168118.1, forward strand.
AGATCTCAAAGGATAAGGAAGAATTAATCATTGCCTTCAACCTTAGATTTGCAAAGGTCATAAGGGAAATCCCTGAACATATGAGACCAAATGATGCTAAATGTTTTGTTGTATATTTGGGAGAATTTGATAGTAAGATGATCTTCTTGTTAAGATATAAAGAGTCTGCTACCTTACAGCAAGCCTACCAAGAGGATGTGAATATTGAGAACAATTTGAAATACTCAATCATGATGGGACTTGTGATTGCTAGCATGACTAGCTCTAATAAAATTTGAGCTATTGATCCAAACCAATCAAGAAATAAAAGTTTTTGTCAAGAAAAGGAGTCCATAGATGTTATATTTGCATTACTCCTACGAGATGCAGAACACGAGCAAGCATCAACCTCACATCAACCAAGGTTAGGAAGCGTTGATTTAATTCTCTATGTTAGAAAGTTGTATGAGATGAAGAGACATGCAAATGAATCACCATATGATTTGTTTTCAAGATTCTTGGATGTTCTAATGGAGATACCCAAGATTTTTAGGCCTAATGATTTAATGTACATAAATTTTTTTTGTCACTACTAAATTTGACACCATTTTCCGATGGACGTTCATCAGTGGTTTGAAAAATATTTGTCAGAATAGCAAAAAAATGGCAAAAAAAATTTCGTCACTATTTTTTCATCACATGTCTAACGACAAATTAAACGTCAAAAAATTGGCGCAGATTCGTTAATCATCAGCATCATAAAATGGCTCCAATTTTTGTCAAAATATCGACGAAATGGGCATCGAAAGAACACGAGATTTTTGTCGCCATTTCGACGAAACGGGAAAGTATTTACGATGAAGCCATCGTCACAGCTAAGCAACTTCGTCAAAAATTTTATGTGGTTCGTTGGTTATTTACATCGAAAGTGTGACAAAACGGAATAGGAGTTACGATGAAGCACTTGTCGCAGCTAAACAACTTCATCATACCTTATTTTGTGATTCGTTCGTGGACTTCATCATAATTATGAAAAAATTCACAAGGATTTATGATAAAGCCTTCGTCGCAGCTATAGAAAATTCATCGGACCTTTTATGTGATTCATTGCATGTTTTCGTTGAAATTGCAATCAAAGAATTCAATTTTTTTTAAAATATATATTCGTTGAAAGGTACCATCAATGAGAGATCAATCAAGTCACGTCCCTTCGTATTCAAATCTCAGGCAATTATTTTATTGGAGCTCTAAACTATTCAAATATTAAGGATTTAATTAGCCATAAGATGGAAAGTTGTTGTTTAGACATAATCCATCATCTTTTACATATCTTTATTCACTTCTAGCACTTCAAATAAATTTGTGTAAATGAGATAGAAATGTGAATCTTTTATGACAAAGAAAATTCTTAAAATGAGGGGGGAGAGGGCAAAGGGTAGGAGGCAAGAGAATTCTTGAATGTATAGCAAAGTATAACATTTTGATCATTATAACAATGAAACGAATCTTAAGTTTGAAGCATTAATATCATTTACAACATTTATGATCAAGAATGAATGTAAGTAGAGAAAATTTTGCATACCTGTAGATGGTACAAAATTTCATGGTTAAGTCAAAGCCTCCCCTCAATAACAAGATCCAAATATTCATGTATCTATCTCAATCGAGCCTCTAAACCCTTTAGAGTTGTCAATTTTTCCACTAACCTGTTATGCACAAAAGTCAAATTTTAGAGTTATGTCACCACTAAAAATGGAAGAAACAAAATTTTGAAACTAAATCCACACACAACACAATGTGGTATTCATACAAATCCATACAAACAAACTAAACTCAGAACATTGGAATGGAAACAACTTAAAATTATGATGCAAAGCATGGATTCAAGGTATAAAGAATCATTTTTTTGCCCCCATAGTGAAAATTTAGCACTTTCTTTCATCTTTGCATATTGGTTTGATGCTTCAAATGATGCATTTCTTATATTGAAAAGTGCAGTACCTTATTGAGCTTCTCTTTTTTTCGAGAATAGTTTAATATTCTCTACTTAACAGGGCCAACCACGTGACGGTGGAAGCTCATTTGGCCCCTCGCACCCCCCTCACATCACTCTCAATTCCCATACCCAATCATATAACATTAATCATTCATTCATCCATTAATAACATATAACATTCATTCTTTAACATATAACATTCATTAATTAACATATTCACATTCATTCATTAACATATAATATTCATTCTTTTAGTTTTTACATATTATCAAAAATATGGTTGTCATGATATGATTACAATCACTTATTTTTTTGTTTCTTTTTGAAAGCTACATAAAGTTGAAGTGGAGTATCATTTTATAAATCAATATTTGTCCCCCCTTTAGTTGTTTTGCCCTTTGTTCATGATCTTAATGTATGCCTAGTCATTTACTCATGACGTGGATGCCGCCTCAAGGGGGGGTCTATTGCAATAAGAAATAAATGTTAAAATAATATGTTTTATTATTATTGTTACAATTATTTCATTAATCAAAAGAACATTAGAGTGGTTCTCTTTACCTGATGGGTCCACATCATGTTCCTGAACTTTTTTTATAGGCTCATGCTCAACATGTTGAACACCCTCTAAATCCTGATCTGCAGCTGAAACATGAAAGGTTACATTAATTAATACACCAATTGAAATTAATTATGTTTAAGAGAACATGAGAGTGGTCCTCTTTACCTGATGGGGCCACAGCATGTTCCTAATCTTCTCTAGCCTGATCATGCTCAACACGGTGATCGTGCTCTACATGCTCTAAAGTTGAAACATGAAAGGTTACATTAATTAATACACCAATTGTAATTAAATATCTTTAAAATAATTTTAGAGTGGTCATTTTTACCTGATGGGGCCACATCATATTCCTGATCTTCTCTAGCCTAATCATGCTCAACATGTTGATCACGCTCTACATGCTCTAAAGTACCGGGATGCACATCATGACCTTCATCTGCAGGTTGTGCTCCACCCTCACCAGGTTGCATTCCAATGTCATGTGTAGTATTATCATTACTTGAATTTTTAAAACAAACAGGCATATAATTACTTTATGGTGGAAATTAGTATTGAATAGATTGCAGTCCATAGAAGCATAAATCTACAAAAAAACCCAATTAATCACGATTTTTAAAAAATCTACAGGCTAGATGATTTTTTCTTCTATTTTTTGAAAAAAGCATTGACTTTTTGGTCAATGATTATTTTCTGTTTCAAACTACAAAATAGCCAAAAAAACATGTTTAAAATTTGCAAAAAAATGAATAAAATCGAGTTAAATTTTGCGCAAAAAACCCATGAGACCATGGCTTGTTGCTTACTATTATGCTTTGATAGATTTTTTCCAAGCATCCATAGCTTGTTTGAAAGCACCTATTTTAGGATTTTAGCCATAGCAACAAGGTAATGAGTTGTTTGATAAAATTATTTGGGAGACATGTATGAAAAATGCAGTAGCATGACAAGGCAGTGAACTACTTGAAAAAAATGTCTCAAAGAAATCTAGTCTCATGGTGATGGAATTCCATGACAAGCAAATCGCTACGGATTGTCATGGCATTCCATCACCGTGAGACTACATTTCTTTTAGGCATTTTTTCAAACAATTCACTGCCTTGTCTATTTTATTGCTTACTATTATGCTTTGGTATCCATAGCTTGTTCGAAAGCACCTATTTTAGGTTTTTAGCCATAGCATGAAGGCATTGAACTGTTTGATAAAATGCTTTGATAGACATGTATGAAAAATGTGGTAGCATAGAAAAGGTAGTGAACTATTTGAAAGAATGCTTCAAAGAAATGTGATCTCATGGTGATGGAATGCCATAATGAATGCCATGACAAACAAATTGCTATGGATTGTCATGGCATTCCATCACCACGAAACCACATTTCTTTGAGGCATTTTTTGAAACAATTCACTACCTTGTCTATGCTATTGCTTACTATTATGCTTTGATAGATTTTTTCCAAGCATCCATAACTTGTTCAAAAGCAAATGTTTTAGGCTTTTAGCCATAGCAGCAAGGCAGTGAACTTTTTGATAAAATGCTTTGGTAGACATGTATGAAAAATGTGGTAGCATAGACAACTGTCACCATCTAATATTTATGCAGTTGTAGTATGTTTTGTACAATGTAATCAGCGATATGAATATAACCAACAAAAATCTATTTTCTATAATTCATGGATTGAACTATATATTTTATTTACTCTTAATGTTTGTATGCTATGGAAATGCCATTAAATTTTTTAAAAAGTAGTTTTTGACTGTTTTTCTTCAATTTTTTGTGTTTTTTTGTAAATCAAATTTTTTCTTGATTTTTTCCCGATTTTTTCAAAAAAATACTAAACTTGTGGTTTGCTGATTTTTCCCCAAACGATTAATGATGCTATGGATTGCACAAGTTATTCAATTTCAAATAAACTTTATTGAGCTTATTTACCTGCATGTTGGATCTAGTGGAAGGTTGTGTTTTCCCATTCAAGACTCTTAGGCATTCAGCCACGGCTCCATAGCCTTGCTGGAAGGCAATCTTCAGGTCATCTTTTGTGGGAACTCTGTTGAATTCATAGCCCTACATTTTTCCATAAGATCATTAATTTTGCTTCTATGGTGTGATAAAACCAAATTTGTTTTCAATTTATTATTTGGATACTATATTTCATTTATTGATACTTGCAATTCGTGCGGCTAATTTCATATAACCACCAGAGCCAAGTTTGTGTTGCCTGTGTTTTTCTAGTCTTGCCTTTGTTTCCTTCGATGTGTCGGGTAGCCTATGAAAAGTTTGAAATAAGTTAGATTATGTAAAAAGAAAGAGTAATCAGTATATAATTACATTTTTGATAGTATCGCATACCTTCCTTAGCCCGATGGTGTCTTTCCTTTTTTTCTTTTCAGCCTTCTCCTTTCCATCTTGCACCAGGTCCTTCCACTCCCTCTCTAGAATCATGGGGGGATGCTCGTAGTTTTTTTTCTTCTCTAAATGTGACCTATATTGGTTCCTCACATACTTTAGATAGGTACTAGCTTTCTAAAGGATCTTGGTTTGGTTGAATGTTTTATCACCAAAAAACACAACTAAACAGTTAATGAGCTCATCTTTTAAATCTTGATTTTGGGAATTCCACCATGTACGTATGGTGGGCCTAAAGAGCTCCAATGTAATATCACTTAGACATTTATAAAAAACATCATTTCCTACAAAATGATCATGGGATCAATAGTCTAAAAAGAGCGATCAATAAGTAAATTTCAATTGGATTATATATAATAATAATAAAAACATTTTAAAGTACCTGGGACCCTCTCTATCTTTATGGGAACAAAATCCTCGGTCACCACAAGTGTGACCGGAAATTTTCCCATACTAGTAATACAGGAAGATCTAAGAAATGCTTCTAAAACATCACTAGTACTAGTGGCCTATGCATTCCCAGGTACATGTCCTGACACATGTTCTAGAATGTGTTCACTACCAAAGGGTGTATTAATGGATGTCTGCATGGTATGTGTTGCCAAAATTTCAGACGACAATATAGGCACAGATGATGGGGTTAGATGATGTGATGTATATGTAGGAAGATCAGGATGGACACTTGTACCAACCCCTACTCCTCAGGTAGCACTTGCAGTACCTTGATCATGGCCAAGAGCATCATGAGGAGGCAAATAACCCTATAAAAATAACACATATTTTAGTTCATGAAATAAAAGAGTATAAAATATAAAACCATGAATGAACTTATGTTATAATTAAAGACCTCATGACAGCTTACTTGCAAGTTTTGTAATCTCTCTTTCAATATTTTAACCCTCTCTTTTATCTCATCTGTTTGAGGCACTATGAACATCAAATTAACCATTTCTTGATTGCATTTGTTTCGACCTTCTTTATCGTATCGAGAGGTTTTTCTGAATAAGAGATGTCATCATCACAAAATATTGACTACAAATCACTATGGATGCTCTCCTCTACTACTGGTGCCTTTCCTTGATCAATTGACTGCAACAAGAATATTAAAAAAATTATCGAAATTAACCCAAAAAACTTAGGAAAAAAATAATAATAAAACATTTTGCTCATATCTAATTTGTACAATTACAATGAGGTAAACCTGTCGGGTAGAAGCACCTGAAGATACATCATGATCTGTGGTCTAGGCCAGAGCCTTCTCCATACTATCAATGTCCTACTGTGACAAAAATTAAATATAAAAAAACATTACCAAAATGAAACCAATAAACTTACAAAAAAAACATAAGAATAAAATGGTATATTGGAGTCATTAATTGGAGGTTGGGTAAAATGGTACATAGTATGTACCACCCCCATAGTAATTGTGTTTGTAACTAAGCAATTTAAATTGTAATTGATTAGCAACTCTTCCCCTACAATTATTTATTTTATCGCACATACGAATACACAGTTTCCCTTGCGCGCCTCGAATATGCAATTGGGTTGGTTATTTTTTGACCCAGGTCATGTACTATTTATAAACCCTGCAATATTCCCTGATGCTTTTGGCCTTCTGTCAATGTACATAGCCACTCCTTTATTTTGATCCTTATCTTTTAGTTGTATATAATTTGCTGACAGTGCATACCTACACATACTTCGTGTATATCGAACCAGTTGCATCCAATCTTTGTAACTATAACAAGGTCTGACATACTCCATCAATTCAGTAACTTTTTCGTAATAGACCTTTATGTCATCCATACAAAATAGGCCCAAACCATGTAATGACGATGGTGTTATGCAATATATCCTCTTGTTGACACAAAAATCAGTGTTTATTGGAGGAAGTTCCTTGGGTACCCATTATTTCTGTAGATGTTTGTACCTCAAGGGAACCTTGATGTCACCTATGCTCTCATCATCATAAGAACATGACCCCCCTTCAGGAAGAAAAAATTTCATGCATTTATGGAATTTTCTTCTAATCTTTTGACCTCTAGTTGATCTCCCTCTTTTAGACATACTACATGTCTCGCTTTCCTCTTCTCTTCCTAAATTTCCCTCGCTTGAGGAAGACAGATCTAACAAATACCTATTTGGTGGTACCTGAACTCATAAGGATGTTGGATGAAGTTATTTCATGGTGATGTGATCCCAAGGTGGCATTATGATTAATCTATCATTTCATCGCTAGAATTTCACAGGTTATAAGGTAATCAAGTCTTGATAGATTGCAAGCTATTGTTACTACCGTCCAAATTTTTCCATCACAAATCAAATCTACTTAATTTTTTAACTCCCAAGCTTTGTAACAAGTGTTAAATGTGACTATGGTCCACCAGTTACACAACCAAGGCCTCAAATGTATTCTCTAATTGTAATCAAAGGACTTTTTCTCTTCATTCAAGTAAATAAACTTGAAGGGAAACACCACCAAGTGGTTTATTGGACACATACATGACTAAAAATAGCAGTAAATTTACATTTAATTTCCATATGTCTAAGTGGTTAACGGGGAGGGAGTGTGCACTAGGCCTGGTTAAGTCATCATAAGTTTACGCTTTGGCAATTAATTTTTTTTAAGTCATATTAAATCTTCCTATGTCTAATTGCTAGGAGATTTTTTGTATGTTTTAAGGTAGGATGATTGATGAAAGAACCCAAAGACTAGCCTTTCTCCATGGTATCCAGGTACACATAGCAATGGTCTTCTCTTATACGGTTGGACATGATTTAAAGAACTTAGTTAGGAATTATTAATTTAACCTAAGGTTTTCTCATAATGCCATCATTGGAAAAGGATGATCAAATTCTTCTATTATGAAGAATTGGTCTATGTGCCTCTAGTAATCACTATAAATTTTTGTAAGGATAAAATGACTAATTGCATCAAGTAGGAGAGAATCAACTTTGAGTTCTTCAAAGATTATATTCCTCTATTCATAATTTATAAGGGTTGTGTGTGGAGGAGGTTATCACTACCAAGAAGGGAGGAGACTTTTTAATGGAGCTTTCAAATTTTTCTCCTTGTTAGTCACTCATGCCTCCCCTTAGGTCGCTAGTCTTTCATGGTGTTGAAAATTTTGAAGGGCTAGGGTTTTAGCCTTGTCTTCATCTTAGATCATGTTTTTGTGATATGCCTTGGTTAGGTTCTTTTTCGTTGTTACCTTTTTAAGGGGGGTTTTAAAATATTTTGTGCCCCATCATTTCGTCTAGACGTTGGCCCCTTCGGTCTTTAAATTTTGTGGCTTCCGTAAATTTTTATTTCCCCTAAGTCTAGGTTGACCCTATGCTTTGTCGTTTTAAAACAACTTATGTTGATTGTTTGTCTTTTGCCTAGTGGTGTCCCCTTTCCTTTTTAATAAATGTTTTATTTTGTAGAGCTTTTGAATTAGCATTGCCATTGATCTATTTCCTATGGATCAACGGTGCCTACCATCCTGTGATTAGTAATTATTAGATCACGATATCACGGGCGATTTCCACGTGTGTTATCCGATAAGGCCTAAGGAGTGAAGGAAGAATTAGCTTGTTTTAAATATAGTAAGGGGCAGATTACTAAAGTGCTTGTGAGACGCACATGCTTTATTTCAACACGGATGTTATAATTTTGAGGGAAAAGTTGCTCGACAGTTAGTGGAAGGGATGGTGACCACTTTGAAGGAGCAGGATCTTTGATGAGAAAAGATCAACGGTTGCCGCCATCCTGTGATGGTAAATCAAGGGATTGCGATATCACGGGCAACTGCCACATGGGTTCCCTTTGCTTCGTATGACATGGTGGGCTCCTTATTGCCATGTTGGTGATTATGTCAGCCTATTTTGAAGGTGGTTGTCGATGATTTGATCAATCTAGAGGATCAATGGTTGAAATTTACATATGTATCAAATGTGGTTGGAGTCCTTCGTGCAACCCACAAATGAGCTTTAATGGCGGATGAGACATCTACTAGCAAGATTTGATTTACATAAAATCAATTTACTTGTTTTATTGGTATCACAAAGCATCCAACTATTTTGTGAGAACAGTTTCAGAGCCGAAGGTGAAATTGCAAAGCAACTGTAGCCAGAATTTGGAGTTTATGCTAAAAGAGCCATAAGTTTATTTTCTCTGCCTCCCAGTTATTCTGCACCTAAATTTGGGAAGGGGTTTTTCTATGCTTGTCATTGTGCTCATTGAAATCTTTTGTTAGGGCTATCGTTTAATCAAAAATTGTGAGGAATTGTAGTATTTTACTTTGTAATTTCCTATCTCTACTTAGTCATAGCCACTTGAAGTGTAACATTGTGATGAAGCCCTAGTTTGTCCAAGATGGTGCCAACCAAGTAGCACTCTGGCCACATTGAATATTTGAAGAGAAACTTGTACGATGATTTCTTGGATCAATTTTTGTTATCAATGAATGATAGAAGGAAAGGTATAGTGTTGATGGGAGGGAAAATCCTAGGGGAGGGGTTAGTGTGTAATTGTTCCAACATTGTCAACACTAGGGTTCCACTTACCAACTTAGAAATGTTCAGATTGTGGTATGGACAGAGGATTTTCCCCACCCATTTTCAAATGGATGAATGTATGACATGGGGAAGCTAGTTGTACCAAATGTATTCCCTGATGTGGACTTAGGGTAGTGGCTGCAAGGTATGACCCCATCACATGGATAATTATGGATAATGATGGAGGGGTGCTATTAGAAATTAATAGAGATGATGTCCAATAGATTTTTTATTTGAATGAGCCAAGTGAAGACTTGGTTCCTATCAATCTTGAGGAAATGAAGCAGGAGTGTGCAAAGTTGAAATCTCTTTTTAGGGCTAAGCTGCTTCCACCTCATCTGGTTAGGATAGGAGATTCACAATTTCATATCAGCCCTAGTGACCAGGAACCTTTCAGATTAAATTGTTTTACCAACCCTTTCCTAGCCACTTTCTATTCATTATGTCAAATTTTTGGTTTTAATCTTGGTGCGGTAATGCCTATTGCATACATGTTCATGGGGGACAAATACAACACCCTAACTTCTCTGTGACATATGACTTTGCTTCTTTCTTGGCTAAGAGGATACATGAAGGGTTGTCGAAGTTCCAAAAAAATGATACTGGTACTCAATTCTTTTGGTATTCTATGCTAATGCATATGTTTCTATTTAAGAATGACGATTTCTTTTTTGAGAAGACGAAATTAAGGCAATCAGTTAATGGAGAAAGATTGCTAATATAGATATGGATTGAAGATTTATCTTGTAATAAAGAAAACCCTAGTTATGTCTAATTTGATAATTGTTTTGCTTCTAGATTAAGGACTAGATTGATGGTGAATGTACCTAGGATCCCTGAGGAAGTACATGATTTCCTTAGGCCAAAGGGGAGGAAGCCAGAATTGAGGGTTTTACATAACTGGGATGATGTTATCCCATACCCAATTAGCACTATCTTGAGAGTATATGGATTTCAAGGAGCCCCTCACATTCTACCATACAATGTGCCACCAAGAATAGGGTTTGTAGAAGTTATGTGGCAGATGGGTTGTATTCATAAAGACAACCTTACTGGAAGGGGAAAGGGAACATTATTCCCTGATTATACAGTGGTGTCTAACTTTACATTTTTAAAGGGAGGTTGGACACATTTTGATAAATTCTTTGTTGATTACCATTTGATATTTGGTCCAAGACGACAACATGATCCTAAAGGCTTTTTTTCTCTTTTTAGACAAAGAATAAAAGGAGGAAAATTTGCACATGATTTCAACTTCCCTGAGGACCTAATCAGAAATGAATTTGATCTAAATAAGTAGGAATTGAACAAAGAGAAGTGGATAGCTTACAGTAAGCTACCAGATGTTGTGCATGAAATGGATCTGAAATATGATCCACTATTGGAGTTCACTCCATACCATAAGAAAATTGATTTTCTAATGAATAATTTCAAGGAGATTATGGATACCTTGAGAACCAAGAAGATAAATATAAGGCTAAGTCCGGGTATGCAAGGAAAAATTGTTGGGACAATTGAAACAAGGTTAGTATACCAGCCTATAGAAAAGTGACCCATCTATAGAAGGAAAAAGGATAGTAGCAGTGATGAGGAAGAAATAGAAAAAAAGTGGAAGCAGATAATGAAGGCCCCTCCAGAACCAGGTCCAAAATTCAAAGTACCTAGGGTAGTCAAGATCATTGATTTAGAATCTTCACAAGAAGATAGTCCCCCATCACCACTATCTGAGCCAAGCCCTAAGAGGCAAAGAACTGATCACCCACATGAGGATTTGACAGATGAAATTATTGTTACTAATCAAGACATGTAGGTTGGTATGCCTTCCCCTCCTAGGTCAGTTGAATTGGTTATATCTGATTTGGATATGAAAGGTAAAAGTGTACAAAATGCAAGAATGGAAGCATGCAAGGAGTTCTTAGATGACAATACATTTGTAAAGACTCATGTATTCTTACAATTGGCATGGAGTATGAAATTTGAAGAGCATCAAAATAAATGTAGGGAGAGAAGGGAACTAAGCCCTGACAGGTCAGACTAGGAGAATGATGAAGAAGTAAAAGTTGAACTAATGGAAGAGTTCAAAAACATCACTCCTAAAGAAGGAAGACAACTAGTGAGTCAGGTTGGTGTATTGATTTTTCCTAAATGGGACATTGCAAATGCAGTGGATTTTAATGCTATTATGAAGTACAAGAATCCTTTTCAAAATTTTGAAGAAGTTAAAGCAGCATTGCAAACTCTACCTTTAGTGAGGAATATGAGACCTTGGCAATTCAGGCATTGGCTCCACAAGGGAGAAAACTAGATATTGTCAATATTAATCCAAATTTCAAAGGAGGATTAATAATAAAGAGAGCTTCAAAGACTTCAACCACTGAGGCCACTAGTTTAATTGTGAATGTGGCCAAGTTGGCCCAAAAAATTGTTGAAAGGGAGGAGGCTGAAAGGAAAATCCTAGTGGAGAAGTATAACATTCTGATTGAAAAATATAGTAAAATGCAACAGAGGAATGTTGAATTGCAAACTGAAGTGGAAAGGTTCAGGTATAGAGAGATTGGGGAAACATCAAATGCTCTAGGAACTAGTACATTATCTCCCACAGCAGTGTTAATGCCTCCTGCTTCTCCAAATGTTTCCACACCCAGGTCTCCCATTTAGAATCCTGCTCTCACCCCTCCTCTAGAACAAATTGATGAAGAAATAGAGTACTCTGTTGATCCAACGAAGAAGCAGCTTACACAGAAAATTGATGAATTACAAACACCATTAAGGTAAGAGAGGAGGGTTTTCTTTCAAAGGAAAAAGAGATTGTTACTATTGTTTTGGAGCACTTAAATGAGAGGGTAGATAATAAATTTCCATCTATACATTATTTATATTCTTTACTATTGGAAGCAATAAAGAGTATTGATAGGGATCAGGAGGTAGTAGTACAAATAATTGAAAATTGGATCCCTAGGGAAAATGATCTAGATATCATGAATAAAGCCTCAAGGTTTGATATAAATAATAGGCCCCAATCATTGAAGCCTACTCATGTGTTAGTCAAATCATTACAATGTTTTCAAACCCTACTAGATGATTGAGTACGAAGATTAAGGAATTGGTGAACAATTTTGATGATTGGGGTAACACATTGTTACCTGGTGTAATTGATGAGCAGGGGAAAGTCAGAACACTCCAATAATGGCAGGATCAAGCAAATAAGGTCATCAATAACCAAATTAAATTAATTTGTGATGACTTAGATTATGATTTGTTGGTGAGTTGTATGGATAAGATTATTGGTACCAGCTCATTCTTGGAGTCTTTTGAAAGAGATGCAAACCAGGTAGCGGTAAAGTATATGCCTTATAGTAAAAAGGTAAATGAGGTAATTAATTTTGACTGGCCTACTAATGAAGAATACCAGAAGTGGGTAGCTAAGTATTTGAATGATGATGAGTAAAAGGAGTAGACTACCGACAGGTGGAAAATCAAATGTTGTGGTTACAATGATTCTAGTTTTATGTTGATGGCATTCTCGGCATGGGTTTCTTGTGGTTTTTGTTATTTCATCAACTTCCCTCAACTGGCGTGATGAACGAGAATATTCTCTAGGATGATTGTAGTTGTAATGATTTTTGGAATATCATCAGGTGCTCAAATTGGCTGATGACGTGTGTACTTTCTAGCCTAAAGCTTGTTTGCTCCTTCATTTTTCTATAAGAAGGATTTCAAGGCCAGAAGTATGGGTGAGTGAGTTAGATAATTTTGATTGATTCTAGGCAAATTTGTAGAACAGATTGTAAAGACGTATGGTTTTAGAGAGAAATGAAATTTAGGATTCTAGGTCATTCTGTAATAGGTTTTGAGTTCATAAGGATTTAATGTTGCATGACAGTATTACCATTTGAATTGAAATGATAAATTCAAGCTCATGTCTCTCCATTGTATGTGCATATCTGAACTTTGAATAAAATAACTAAGGGTTGTTTCATTCAACTCACTGTTGTGGTGTGTATAATTCTATTTTAGCTTTAATTCAAGGAATTAATTAAAATACTTGAATACGATTATAGGCAGATATGTTATGTATAAGGATTTGATTAGTATTGGGTTAGGATACATATTGATGAAATTGTAATGCAATATTGTCAGGGACCTTGCATATTATCCATTGCATCTGTTATAAACCTTTAAATGCTTATAAATTTGACTCATGTAATGGATATATGGCACTGATCTAAGTTGCATTCATTCATTAGTACTAAAAAAGAAACCAACACTTTCCTTGTATTCTTTTATAATTTTCATTATTCTTATTTATTTTACACCTACATTTACAAATACACATACATATGCATTTATTGTTTTCATTTATTTCTCATGTAGTTTAATAGTTTGACCGATTTCATATTATATGTGTTGAAGACTTTAGAATTTCAATTACATTAATTTATGGATATGTTGTATCTATAACACTACAAAACCATATGCTCTTTTCATTTACACTTGCATTTAGAAATACATATTTATATACATAGATATAGATTTCTTTAATGATATGTTGCTTTTATTGTTCTAGGAGAGCATCCAGTAATTACATTTACATTTACATTTAAAAATACATATACATAATACATACATATATATGTGTGTGTGTGTGTGTATGTATATCATTTATATTCAGTGTTTAGAAACAACCCATTAGGTCTGCACATGGATAAAAATTCATAAAATCAGATCTCCCATACATGTTTTGTTGAAACCTAGGCTTGAATCTCTCATTTCACATGCTTTTCTTCACAAAACTATTGAGGACAACAGCTATACCTTCTTTATTTCTCATCCTACGCCCTATTCATGAATCCTACAATTACAACAGTATCCATGGGGCCTCTTACACAAGCTACAGTAATCACAAAAAGTGTAAGAGCCCCTTTATATCATGTTTGGACTACAAAACACTGAAAAATAAGGTAACTCAGATTATGAATTGTTGGTGAGCTATATGGACAAAATCATTAGCACCAGCTCATTCTTGGAGTCTTTTGAAAGAGAAGCAAATCAGGTGGTAGTTAAGTACAAACCTCATAGTGTCAAGGTGAATGAGGTGATCAATTTTGATTGGCCAACTAATGAAGAGTACCAGAAATGGGTAAATGTATATTTAACTAAGGAAGAGTGAAAAGGAGTAGGCCGCTAATGGTTGACAAATCAGCTGTTGTGGTTACAATAGATTCTAGTTTTTTTTTTGTGACAGTCTAGGCATAGAGTTCTTGAATTTTTTTATTGTTGCATCAACCATTCTCAACAGGCATGATGAACAAGAAGATTCTCTAGGGAGATTGATGTAACAAATTTTTGGAATATCACAAGGCGATCCAATTAGTTGCTAACACGTGTGCTTTTTGGACCAATGCTTGTTTGCTCATTTTTCTATAAGAAGGAATTCAAGGCCAGAAGTACAGGTTAGCAAGTTAGATATTTTTGGTCAAGTCTAGATGAAATTGCAGAGCAAATTGTAAAGTCTGATGGTTTTAGGGAAAATGCAATTTAGGTTTTGAGTCATTCTGTAGTAGGTTTTGAATTCATGGGGATTTGATGTTTTATGGCAGTACTGGCATTTGAATTGATATGATTAATTCAAACTCATGTCTCTTCATTGTACAAGCATATCTGAATTTTGAATAAAATGATCAAGGGTTGTTTTTTTCATCTTACTGTTGTGGTGTGTACGATTCTTGTTTTAGGTTTAATTCAAGGAATTAATTAAAATGCTTGAATGGGATTGTAGGTGGATATGTTTTGTATAAGCTGTTTTATTTTTTTTGTCTTATCTTATACCATTTTATGAGAATGGGGGTGCCAATATACAAGAAGATCTTTGGAAACTATGCATGAAAATTTGAAGGTTAAAGAGAATGGGGGTGCCAAACTTACAGTACTCATTGCCCCTTGGTCGTCGATTTTCCCTGAGTGCCCTCAAACTCTTCCTCGGTGCTGGTATTGACCTTGTTTTCACTCCTCCAAACTCTTCCTCAGCGCTGATATTGTCCTTGTTTTCACTCCTCCAAACTCTTTGTCAACACTGGTATTGACCTTGTTTTAACTCCAAACTCTTCCTCGGTGCTAGCATTGACCTTGTTTTCACTACTCCAAACTCTTCCTCAGTGTTGGCATTGACCTTGTTTTCACTACTCCAAACTCTTCCTCAGCGTTGGTATTGACGTTTCACTTCTCCAATTTGACGAGCTACAACCTGGTTTCATTAGGTTTTACAGTATGTTAATTAAGTTCAAAATTTTGGCGCCATTTAGCTTGGTTTTAATATTCTACAATATAGTTAAGTATATATTAGCTATATTTTACATAATAAATAATATAATTATTCAGCTTATTATAATGATATATTATATTCTTTAACAAAATTATTAAATACGTATAAAATTATTATGATTAATAATTAATAATAAGTATATTTTTATATAATACAAAATATAATTAATATAATATATATTTAATATAATAGTAATATATATTAATATGAGATAGAGAAACTAAATTTTGATTGGTTGTTTCATTTCAACAATCCAAGGATTCCATGTGTCCTTGGGGAGTTATGCTCAAGGTAGCATGCCATTTGATCAAAGATTTGATAATTCTCCTTTAAGACCTCTTCAATGTACCCATTCCACACTTAAGGAGAAAAAGATAAATATAGAGAAGAAAATATAGAGAGAGAGGGAGATAATGACAAGCATACAAATAGAAAGGGAGACAAAGAGATAGAGAGAGGTAGAGAGATAAAGAGATAAGGATGAATAGATAGAGATATAGGGAGGGTGATTGATATATCTCTCCCTGTCACTCTCTATATCTCCCACTATCTATGTCACTCCCTCCTCTTCCCCCCTCTATCTATTGAGCTATCTCTCCCTCTCCCCCTTTCTCTCTCATTCACTCCATTTCTCCCTCCATCTCTCCTACTCTATATCTCTATCTCTATTTCTCTTTTTATCTCCCTCTCCCTCTCTCTATCTCTTTCTATCTATATCCCTTTCTCTCCCTCCCCTCTCTATCTCTCACCATCTCTCCCTCCTATCCCCCTATCCATGGAGCTCTCTATCTCCACCTCTCTTCCTTTCTCTTCCCATATATCTCCATCTCTCTTTCTCTTCCCATATATCTCTATCTCTCCCCATATATTAACTAAGAATCCATGCAAGCATACAATGAGTATATGTTGGTAAAACTATAATAGTGTTTTATTAAACTATAAGTAACACTTATCTTTCTAATGTCAAGCCTTCTTACAAAAATAGTGTTTTATTAAACTATAAGTAGATTATTGTCACCACTCTTCATTCAACATGAAATGCCAAATGTAGCAATTGTTTTGTTGCTTTTTTCAAGTTTCATTAACCAAGCTATTTACTGGGTTGAATAAAGTTGTGTTATGACCCTCCTCTTTAAAATAATAGACAATATTAGCAAGATCAGGAAGGGGAGAAAACTAAACTCCTTCAAAATAGGGTTAGTTGTGTGTTTGTTGGTTTTCTTTGTATACTATATACTTAGTTCCTCTAGGATAAATAAGTAACTTTAGATCATTTTCTTAGTTGTGTATCCTAACTAATATAGAGTAAGCTTTTTCATTTTAATTGACTACTACATAATAGTTTATGTGTTGAAAGAATTGTTTCCATTCTTTGTAGTTTTTACATTGGAATACAAATCATATTTAATTTCATGCCAATATACTTCTTTCATAAAGATATTTTTTGAAATAAGTGTTTCATAACCCATCTAATCAAATGATAATTAACCTATCAAAGGCAATGGCCAGGAATTTTCTAAAGGGGGAGGGAGGGGAGAGGAGGAGGCAGAGAAGACAGAGAGAGAGGAGGAGAGGAGGAGATTGAGAGAGAGATAGAAGGGAGTGGAGAGAGAGAGAGAGATAGAGAGAGGGGAGAGAGGGAGAGGGACTTAGGAGGGGGAAGGGAGAGAGAGAGATAGAGAGAGGGGGGAAAGGGAGAGAGATATATAGAGAAAGAATTAGGAGGGGGATGGGAGAGGGGAAGAGAGGAAGAAGGGGAGAGGTAGAGAGAGAGAATTAGGAGGGGCAAGGGAGAGGGAAGAGTGTTGTGAGGGGTAGAGGATAGAAGGTTTAAGGGTTTAGGGTTTAAGGGTTTATGGTTGAGGGTTTAGGGATGAGGGGTAGGAGGGAGAGACTTAGAGAGAGAGAGGGAGAGTGGGAGAGAGATAAAGGGAGGGTTAAGGGTAGAGTAGAGGGTAGAGGGTTTAGGGTTAAGGGGAGAGAGAGATAGAGGAGTGAGTGAGTGAGAGAGAGACCTAAGAGAGGGAGAGGGGTAGGATATTGAAGATACTTGAGAGAGAGAGTGAGAGAGAGACCTGTGAGAGAGAATGGTTGCTAGGAGGGAGAGACTTGAGAGAGAGATAAAGGAAGGAAGGGTTAAGGGTAGAGGGTAGATGGTTTAGGGTTTAGGGTTAAGGGGAGAGAGATAGAGGGAGAGGGGGTAGGATATTGAAGATACTTGAGAGAGAGAGGGAGAGGGTGTAGGATATTGAATATAATTGAAAGAGAGAGAGAGGGAGGGAGTGGGAGAGAGAGTGAGAGGAGGGAGGGTTAAGAGTATAGAATTAGATGGTTAGGGTTATGGTTAAGGAGTAGTAGAGGGAGAGGGGAGAGGGAAGAGGAGTGAGTGAGTGACAGAAAGACCTAAGAAAGGAGAAGGGGTAGGAGGGAGAGACTTGAGAGAGAGAGAGGGTAGAGAGTTTAAAAGTTTGGGGTTTAAGGGTTAAGGGTTAATGGTTTAGGGTTTAGGGTTATGGGTAGTGATGGAACTTCAAAGTTTTGTTCTATGTGTTCTATTTATCCTACCTTGTGTCCTTGGTCATCTATTGTGTTTGGGAAAAGCCTAAGGATGGGGTTTTACCTTCATCTTCATGTAAAACCCTAGTGTTCATCTTACACCTTGGATGGGATCTATTTGGCTATTACTTTTTGGGAAGGCTTTAAAATGACTTAAGCCCCATCACTTCGTACGTCTAGGCTGGGCCCCCTTTTGTTTTATTTTTTTATTTCCTTCACCTGACTTTATTTTTCCTAAGTCTTTTTTTGGTCTCGTGTTCTCTTGTTAAAACAACTTATGTCATTGTTTGTCATCAACCTAGTGATGTCCCCTAATTCCTTTAGGGGAGAGGGCCCAGTAGTCGTGCAGGCTAACTTTCTCAAGATCTAGCAATTGACTAGAATATCGTAGAACCTTCATTTATTTTTTAAATGTAGACTGGTCTCTTATTTATCTATAACTAATGTTTGGAGGTGCGACTCATCATGCAACTCCCCACATTGACAAATATTTTGAGAAGTGTCTAAAATTTGAATTTTTAAAGGTTCGACCAATACTTAATCATGGAACCCCCAATAGTTGAACCAAAAAAATATCATTTGTTGCTTGTAGAATATGATAATTTTATTTAAATTAAAATTAATATACAACCTAAGTGGACCAAATACTTATTGATAACCATAAATCTTTGATATCTCTACCTTTTATATTCAACACATATGGACTAATAGTTGAACACAAAAAATCTATTTGTTGTTATAAAAACAACACATAATGATTTAAAATATAACTTATATTGAACAAAAATGGACCAATAGTTCAACACTAAAACTGTTTGAAAATCCTTCACATTAAATGGGAAAATACATGTTATTTATTGTGGTCACCTTTTATATTTGTGACAGGACAAACTATTAATATAAAATTATCCAATGCTTGTAGTGATGGAACTTCAAATTTTGTTTCACTCATGCCCTGCCTTATGTCACTGGTCTTTCATGGTGTTGGAAAATTTCGTAGGGCTAGGGTTTTAGTTTGTCTTCATCTTAAACCCTTGTGTTTACCTAATTCCTTGGTCGGGATCTATTTCGCTGTTACCTTTTTTGAAGGGTTTTAAAAACATCTTATGCCCCATCGTTCCGTCTAGGCCTGGTCCCTTTGATCTTAATATTTTATTTCCTCTGCAAGTTTTATTTTCCTAAGTTCTGGTTGGCCCCGTGCTAAATGGTTTTAAAAAAACATATGTTATTGTTTTCCATCTGCCTAGTAATGCCCCCTTTCCCTTTAATGAATGTTTTATTTTTTAGAAGGATGAAATTTGCATTGCATCAATCAACATGCCTTTAAGATCAACAGTTGCCCACCATCTCGTGATCGGGAAGTGTAGGATGGCGATATCGCGGGGGGGCGACACATGTCTCATTTGGGGGATCAAATCTGCATGACTATTCATCAATTGTCCTTTGATTTGAGTCGTTCACCACCATCCCACGATGGTGCTTTGGTTGATTGCAAAACCACGAGCGGGTGCTACGTGGACTATACAAGGTGGGGCCCGAGGAAATTTTTGTGCAATATATTTTAAATGTTTCATTGCTTCCAAAGCAAAACATTTAAAATGAAATATTATAATTTAAAAATAATAATCAATATTGAACATCTTAGATTTTCGTATAACTTAAATATTAAAAAATTTAATCTATAAGTTTATAAAATATAATATATATTTTTTTAAATAAAATTTAAAAATTATTATATATGTATATTTAAAAATCCATAGAATTATCTTTTTAAGTATGAAATTAATATGATTAATTTCATTTATAATTTTATCTTATTTTATCTTTTTAACAATTTTTTGGTATCCTACATAATTTGTTTTCTATAAGTATCATGTTGTATACTTTTTATATGGAAGGTAGTGTTTTTTCACGGAGCTTAATAAGTTTTAATAATTTTTAGTCATTTTAAAGACTTTTATTTTTTTATAAAGATAGGTATATTTAGACTTTTGATGGCTTATCTATAATTATGCATATTCTTTTATTTATTATATTCTTCGCAATTTCATGATATTCTTGATTAATCACATTATTTGTTTGTCATTTTTATTTGTTTTGTTGAAAAATATTTTATCTTTACTTTACATCTATGATATATTTAATAAAAATAAAATTAAAATATAATCTTATTTTTTAAAATAAATGTTAAATTTTTATATTTAAAATGTTTTAAATTGTTATGAAACATCATAGTTAGCTAAAAGATGGTAGGGCTTTCATTTATAGTTTAAATTCTATAAAATATTCAATTAATTAGTTGTATTATTTGTTATTGTTTAAATTATGATGTCATTGGTTTTTATTTTACGATTATAAATAAGGTTTTTATTTTAGGTAATGCATAAACAATAATGTGATCATCTTAGATCTAAAACATAAATCAAAAGGTATAGATATATAATTTTCAAAATTGCATCTATATTTGATCTATAATAAAAACATAAACTAATATAATTTAATTAACCCTAGTATAAATCCCAACCCTACTATTAACCCCAATCTTAAGCCTAACAATAACCCTAAGTGAACACTTATCCTAATTGAACCTTAACCCTGATTTAGCCCAAACCCTAACCTTAACCCTAACCCTAATTGAACCCTAACCCTAATTAAACTCTAGCCCTGATTGAAACCTAACCATAATTAAACTCTAGCCCTAATTGAAACCCAACCCTAACCTAAACCCTATTTGTTCCTAACCCTAGTATCTCACAAATACAGGATCAAGACCTTGCCAACTCTTGTAAACCTTATTGGATAGTGATAAAAGCTACCTCATCTTTCATTAAGGTAGAAGAAATTTGTTATACAACATGCCCCTTGAAAATCGGAGATAGGCACTGCAAAAAGAAGGTAAACACTAATGAAAATGGTCAGTGGTATTGTGGAATATGTGATAAAACTTTCCCTAAATGTGATTATAAATATATACTTCAATGTAAAGTGCAAGACCATACTTTATTCACTTGGATTACAACTTTTGAAGACGTAACAGAAGAAATTATGGGTGTAACAACAAAAGAATTAAACATTTTGAAGCATGAAAAACAAGAAAATGTTAAGTTTTCACACATTATACAAAAGGTCATTTTCAACAACTTACCAATGGACAATAATCATTCCCCCCTTCAACATGACCATGTTGCCTACAATGTTTATCAACTGTTATGGTTAAAAGTCATCTTGTCTTTAAGCCCTTGCAATTATTGCAAGGACAATAACATTTCCCATCACCCTTTGTTTTCAATCTAGCCCACAATCTATCAAGTGTCTCTTCATTTTGTTTTGGACTAATATTATCTAACATGATTTTTCTTTACCAAGCTTGACTATTTAGATCTTCAAAAAATATCAAACTCACACTCCAATAATTTTTATTCATAGACATGTAACATAATATAATAATTCTGATATTTTACAGCAAAAAAATTTGGCATGCAACCACCCCTGCAAAAGAGAAGATATTCAAAAGTTAATCACCCCAAAAAACACTTTAAAATGCTAATTCCAGAAATTATTAAATTCTAATTTTACTATGATTTCCAACCATTAAGACTCCTAAAATCATAATATTGAACTTGATCGCAAACTTCCTACAACGATGGAGGTAGCGAGCTAGTAAGAGCAAGTGACCCATTCCTAAGGAGCAAAAAGTTGGAATCATCATTGCTAATGTCAATACGGATTGATCCTTTTAGTTAAAGATGCAATGTTTCACTTCTTATGACGAGATTATCCCTAGGGCCCTCAACATTGAGAGAGCCCTAATAAAAAACAACAAAAGCATTGGTAAGAGCATGATTAGGGTACAAACCTTAGGCCTCTGTGGCAACATAAACAATAACTATAGCGGATTAGAGGTTACAATACTAGAAAGATTGAGACATTGTAGGTAATAAAACAATCTTACAATCTAAAGATTGTAGCCAATAACAAGCAGACTATGTAGCTTAGTGACATTTGTAAATGCAATCTACGGTAAGACAAATGACAGTCACTTGAGATGTGACAGTCAAAAAGAGGCTAAGCAGTGACAAGATAATAAAGCTCAAACCTTGCATAGTAATTAAAGTGGAGATTTTAACAATGAGTCTCCTTACCCCCTTGTTGACCTTAAGGTTTTTTAAAATGCTTTTGGTAGTGTTAGACAAGGAAAATGCAATCAGGGAATGACTGTCCAAATGAAGTAACAGTGGTAATCATAGCTTCAATGTTTCTTCTTAGCCATTAATGTATAATGGTGGTAGTGGATTGCATGTTTGAGCAGTGTTTTGAGACTAATCAAAGATGGGAGAACAGTGAATAATACCTTGTGGACTGTAAAGTATTGTCAATAAGGTTGAAGGATCTTAAGAACTACAATACCATGAAATAATGAGTCCCTTGTAGTAAGTAGGCAGTCTCTAGGGCATAGTTTGATTTTATAGAAGGATGCCCATGAAAGGAATCTTCAAGTGATAGAGAGTGAGTTGTTTGAGATTGCAACTGAGGGTGCAATACCCAGTCTTAAAGGAAGTAAGCAAAGCAATAAATGTGCAAGAAAATCAAATCATACACAACAAACAATTCACAATGTTATCTTGCATAATGCCTTGAGTTTGAAGACAAAAATCTCATTGTATCTTCATGATGAAAGTGGTGACCTTAATGGTCAATCACTGGCAACCATGATTTTAAAACATGATATTGTGTTTATGGAGGCAACATTTTAAGCAAGGTAGTGAGTGGTGGTTTGGAACAATGGCAGGTATGAAGGACTTGCTTTATCTGCATACTATGTAGTCTAGCTTAAGACACCATTCTTAGAAGAGATTGAAGGTGGATTATGGAACTCAAGGGTTACCATGAAAAGGATTAAAGCAAAGAATGATATCTATTTAAAATCCATGGTCATGAAGATATTAAATATGTCACATGCAAAACCCTAGTAGCTGGAGTAATGAATACAATGCCAAAGAGGATAGTGTGCTAGGGCAGATTTAGGAGATCTCCATATTATCTAGTTACAGGGAAATACATCATTTATTTATTTTTTAATTAAAATAAATCATTCTAAACCATATATAGGATACATTAATACTTCAAAAGCCTCTAAAGGAATTTGATATTATGCAAATATATGTCAAGTAACATTCATAAGGTTTAGAAAATCTTGATCACTCTCTAGAATAGCCCATTAAACATGGGTTGTGCTTGAATGCACTACATAATTGATATAACACAACCACTCTGCATATCAACTAGAGTTATAGGCTCTTTATTGCAGCAAGAGGTAATCACTCTTTGATCATGCTATAATTGCATCCTAACTTGTTAAACTTGAGACAACCTGAATGCACCTAATGATGATTGACACCTACATTATACAACCTGAATTAACTACATTATATGAGTTCCTCCATTTCTTTCACAACATAGCCACATTAAACTTGGGTCACACATGAATGCATCCTATATTTTTTATAGCACAACTGTGCCACATGACCAATAGAGTTATGGATCACATAATTACAGTCACAAGAATCTGATCCTTGGTTGTGATCTTATGGTGATTCCACACAATAAAATCTAGACATGAAATTCTCAAAACCCTAAACCTCTAAAAATGAAAACTAATGAGGTGTTGCTTTAAAATATGATTTTCAAACTTGGAATTACAAATCTGACTTCACAACTGAATTCTACAAAAAGACAATGACTACCCTCAACTTGGTGATATCTTCTTGATTTTTTTTATTTTTCCCAAGAAAATCATCCTTAGTTCACCACAAACTATCTCAAGTAGAGCAAAACACTATCACAATAAATCATGCATGAACTCACTTTTCTTTATGTCGGCCACAATTTTATTTTTTTCTATTTTCCATGTTTGTCAAAAATTCGATGAAAATGCCAGCCAACATTTCAATGAACGTCAGGGATAAACTTTCAAAAAATTGAAAATTACACATCAAATTTTACGAGCACCTGACGATACATCAAATTATTCATATTTTGTTAGATAGTTTTGTCAAATTTTGCAATCAAATGAGTTAGTGTGTGAAGCCTACAAATCAAGAGCAAGCCAATGGTCTGAGAATCTGAAGCCTCATAGCCTTGATCAAGTAGTGGATTGGATGAACACTATGAAAGATATTGAGCATAGTTATATGCCCCTAGTTGTTTCCCAAAATGGGGGTAATAGTTTCCATAGTGAGGAAAATAAAGTTCTAAGATTGATAGATCAAGGAGGAGTATCAGAGTCTAAACAACTGACTGTTGAATGTTGTCATTTTACAAGAAACATAGAAGTAGATTCATGTAATAGTGATGAGGATGAAGATACAAGGTGTGAAGACAAGGAAATAATGCCTAACTATCTTACTTGGGATGTCATAGGCTACAAGAAAACACAAGAGGTACATGGTGAAGCCTCATGAATTGATTTAGCCAGGAATAATGATGCACCAACCAGTGATGGGAATTCACTTGGTCTCAATTATATGGCACAAATGAGGAATCAAAGGGATGAGATCAAACTTGGCCAATCTTCTATTGAATATGATTCTTCTTATGAAATGCAGATGGAGTCCCTTGCTTCCAGTAGGGGATATGTTAATAGCTTAAAGGGGGGTGTTTCCTAGGCAGTGAGCAATTCTCCTCATGTGAAGAATTTTCTAAATGTGGATCAATTGTTATGAGTGCAAATGATGAAGAGGATATTGAAAGTGTTTCTCTCTATTCTTCAAGTGATTACATTGATTTTGAATGCACTAATGATCAAAATGATTGGGATCCTAACACTTAGAAATATGAGATACATGTGACCATCATGAAGGTATGGAAAAATCCTTTATTTGATGAACCTACATTGGACAGTGATGTCATAAATGATGATTCCTATTGGTGTAGAAGCAATCCTATTTTTTAAGAAAATCTAGATGAGTACCTAGCAAGTATTACTAGTGAATGTGTTGTGGATGGTACAAATGAGAATCAAGATGATGCAGAGGTAGATAATTTTACCTTTGAAGATGTCAACCTAACTTCACAGTTTCATAATTGAATGATAGATGTGACGACACAAGCACCAATGAATTGGTTTACCAACATGTGATTGAACAAGTTGTACATGACAATCATCAAGAGAATGACTTAGACTTGCTAACATCTACATGTGACAATGGCTCACATGATAAGGAAGTTCAAGATGGTAGTGGCAGCTCTGAATGTAATATTACTATCAAAGGGGATGTGAATGATTATGTTGATTTTCCTATGGTAACTGGCCATGTGCTTGAAAAGATGGTTGAAGTGTCAACAACTCAGGTTCCATGTGTTGATTGTGCTAGCTATTAAAGGAATTCCATTCTTGGATGACCAAAAGGAAAACCAAGAATAATACATGAATGCTTAGGCAACATCATTTTATACTAAGGAGAAGGAATTATTTGATGATTCTGCAGGATATGTTAATATTGTTTGATCCATGTGAAGGACTATTCAAAGGTATGGACAACCAGAGAAATGGTGTTGGTTAGTATGAAGTTGCATTACATTTTTTTCAGATGCACCCTACCTTATGAATCTTATTATGGAACTTCTTTCACCCCTTGAGGACAACACTTGTGACAAGCAGATGGAAGGTGTACCTAATTTTGTGCTTCTTTTCCCTGATATTGTAAAACATTGGCCAAGTATGAGCCAAAGTGTCTATGAAGTTTTCAAATTTGATGAACAAATGGGATGTGATCCTAAACTTCAAGACTATGTAGAATATGAGGGTTTTTTTTTCTCATTTCAATTTGATGAGCCTATGGTGGAGAAGGTGAATGAATGGGGAAGCATTGCATTAATATATGGCCCTAATCATGATCATATTAATGGTTAGGAATTGTACAATGTCCATGTGGACCCACTACCAGTAGAACAAGAAAAAGTCTTTAACAAAGGAAAGAATTGTCCCTAAAGTTTTGGGGTCAAGTGCCTCCAGTTTATAGATCGAAGCCAAGTGTTTAAAAGTGGCTTCTCATGGAAATGAACTACAATGTATATTATGTGAATAGTGTACATAGGTTGATCTGGTTTGTTTGGTTTCTATTTTTTCTGCTTGCCTTGTCTGGGCAGGCTCCTAGGTTTTCATCTTTTACCTTGGTCTACTTCAACCTGAGATCTAGATTCTCGCTATACCTACTAGGGGTATACATCCCCGAGCATGAGCCACTAATGGAGCTTCCAAAAAAAATTTAATTCCAAGGGATCCTATGCATTTAATCAACACTTTAAACCCTCATCCCCATGTTTGGATAGGGTTTTTCCTTGAAAAACCCTTAGCCATACTAATTTCATGATGACTTGCCCTGTTGGTCTCCCATTCTTTAATTCATCACTTGAGCCATCGTATGTGTTCGTCCACTAGCCCCTCTGGCTTAGAATAATAGTCACCCAATCAACCATCGACTTCAATGTTTTCCTAAGGTTGAGTTTTAATATTTCCCAAATGACTTAAGCTTAAGTCATTCATCCGCAGGGATCAAATCACCATCAACCTAACAATGGCCCCTTATTTAATGCTAACCTTGTCATGTGTCCAGGTTTTGAGATTCAAGACTGTTGGTCGTACCACACTAGTTTACGAACATGAAGTGCCAATCGGTTATGCAGTGCAAGGATAGCAAGATGAAGATGTGTGTCCTTATACGAATGTAGGGATCATTCTCCACTATTTGGATTACCACCTGTGGTTCTGAACCAACAACAAAGATTAAACATTGGGAATAGTCTTTGTCATTCCCCACTGCCTTGCAGGGAAGAAATGAATACTCATTAAAGGCTGCAAGACCAACAAGATCTCGACATGTGGATTAATCCACCAAGTCATGAGATGGGAAAACATGTCGACAGAGGAATTGTCATCTGATTTGGATCGATGCTATTGGCCAAAGACAAATGGATGAAGCACTATTGGAATTCAAACCTATTCAACCCAATGTGAGTCGTTTGATCTACCACCTCATCAAAAAATCAGTGGTTGACATTCAAAATTGATGAACAGGCACGTGATAGTTGCTTCATTCTACAACTAGTGGGCATTAATGATCTACTCTCTACAGGTGTGATCAAACTGATCTTCATGCATGCGGACACTTAATTGTTGGTAATCATGAAGTATGATATGCATATTTCCATGCACTTGGGAAATAAATGATAATATGCATGCCAAAGAATTGCCTAGTTTGTGCATGTGTTTTCATTAAGCATTGATGATTGCTATCATCACATTGTTTAATAAATAAAAGTTGAGAGTTGTTATTTTCACCAACATAATTAGTTGTCAAGTCTTTTGAGTTTTTGCAAAAAGTTGAGGTTACAAGTGTATATTTTCTAGTGGCAAGATGAATAAGTCTGGTGCTTCATCTATTCTAGTGTGGAGGTCTTCCTAACTCAATTCATAGAAGTCCCATGGTGAGGACTCAGAGCAAGGACAGAGCGCTCATGAGAATATCCATGGCAAGGGATCTACACCTGTCGTTACCATATGTAGCCACCGACTGAAGAATCAAGCTATGAGCTTGGAGGAAATGGGAGCAAAAGGAGAAGAATCTATTGGGCCCTCCAATAAAATTCAACAGAAAATTCGAAATGGTTGTGGTTCTTTCAAACAGAAAAATTCACCCATTGACATCATGGATAGCTCATTTGAGACTAAAACAAAGATAGATTCTAGTTACCACCAACATCTCATAGCTCTGGACCAAGTTCCATCCCCTGGAGTGTAGGTATTGTTTGTCCCATCTTTGGCTATCAATACTCCTAGTGGGTGAGATGGTGTTGTGTTGAAACAAGACAAGAACGAAGAGGGGGTTGAAGTATCTTCTCCACCTCTTGCGATGACGCGAAGTGGGCGTGTGTACCAGGGATTGTGTGTTGGTGGTAATAAGTCTTTTGGTTGCTGAAAAGGTGGCATGTGGAATGAAAATTTTGTGTTGTTTGATCATTTTTGTGGTGGTTACTTTCTCTCTATGTGTGTGGTTGGTAATTGTTAAGGTGTTGGATGTTGACTATGCACTCTTACGGCAATGTGAATGTTAAATGTGTTGCTTACCTAGTGGCTGAGGGCATTTTTGGCAGCACTTTACTTTTTCCTCTTTGGTGGTTGTTGCAATTGTAGTTTCTCCATTTCAATGTGCTACTGTAGAATCAACATGTGGGGAATTTCAAAATGTAGTTGAAATTTGAAATGAAATGAAATTTTGTAATGTGGTGTGCATTTTGAGTCGGAAGCTTATTTTCTCCCATATGTATTATAAAAGGGAATCCATGGCTTATTTGCAAGGGTTCTAGTCTTTTGAGTCTTTAGGTCTAATATATGAAAAGGGTAGAAATTAGAAGAATACCATAAAATAGATTGGTCGAATTGTCTTGGTCTTTGAACTATGTATATGAAAATCTTAGATTTCATGCATAATTCATATACTCTTCTTTGTACATCTCTTGCAAATTTTGAATATAATATCAAGTATATCCTATTCATCTTCAAATGCTTCATTTGAATGCATGCCTTTATTTCTACTTTGGTTCAAAGAATCGATTAAATGCTTAAATGAGGTCATGAATTTGTGAGAGTTTATAGAGGATTTGGTAAGAAGTGATGTGTTATGTACAGTGATTTTTCATAATGCAAAGCCTTATAAAAATAGTCCAAAATTATCAAATTTAAAGAATTTCTATCTGACTGATTGTAAGATGCATGACTCCATCACCCAATTGATGAAGACACTAGTCTATTTGTTATGGTATTTTTCAGTTGAATGATAATGATAGTATATCAGGCTATGGACTCAAGGTTAGAATCAAAATTTCTTAAAATTCATTTAATACGAGGCATATATTTGAGATATTCTCTTTGTTCCCGGTGAATTGATAGTTATTTGCATAAAGATTAGCCAAATTTTGAGTGAATTACATTATTTACCCTTGATAGGAACTTATATGTGATTTACTATGTCATTCATTGAGATGGTCAAATGAAATGTTGAAAGGAACACCCTCCTAGGTCCCACAGAGCCTAAAGTGTAGAAGATTTCAATCTTCGATTGAATCTTGTTAGTTGGCCATTCATTTTAAGGGTCTTGAATAGGAGTTGGCTTCTCTTTAGAGATTCCTTAGGTGTACTAGAAAAACACCAACACTATCATAGCATCTTATTGTTAATAGGTTTTTTATCTTTTCTCTCTCATACCTTTCATGTTGTGAAACCCTCACTAGATATCATTAGTGTTAGTTGGTGCTTTAAATCTACCATATACTTTGTATGTTCTAATTTTTTTTTCTATTGTCTACTATTCATAGGTCTATCCACTCTATATATTTTATGCTTGTTCCAAGAGGCTTGTCATGCACTTAGACTTCAAACTTGTTCTCTTGCCAACTATTATGCCTTTAAGACTACCATAAAATGAACAAAAACCTTGCTTCATGATTATCAATAAATGACAATAAACAAAAGACCTTAACAATAAATGTTCTCATCTTGATACTTGTGGAGAAGACAACTAAAGTAGTGGATATATGGGGTTTGATTTAACAAAACCTCAATATGATTCACATAATATAGAAAAATTCCCTCTCTTAGAGTTACTCAAATTTCTAATGTGGCAGTGATCTCACAAGCTTGAATTAATAGTCTTTACAATGGGAAGATTGTTATAAAAGCATTGCATACCCCACTCCTTGATACTCAAAACCATGCTTCCTTCAAGGATAGTACATCAAGTACATAATCTTGCATGGTTATGCATGGCTAGTAGATGACCACCTTCAGGGACCCTACCAACATTTCAAACTCCTTCAAAATAAATACACTTCCACATCCAATCTACTTTGCAACAAGTTGTTCATGGCCTTGAAGTTGAAAACAATGGTGAGAAAAAAATAATATGCATTATTCATCATTCAACATGAACACAAGAGTTTGAAAGAAAAAATAACCTTCCTTGTAACCTCCCTTGAAGCTTTATGATAATCCTATCCATATTATGAAGGCCCATTATGAAAAAGAGACCTAAGATGACTAGAAACCCTAAATTGGACCTATTTATTTGAACTCAATCTCTCCTAAAAAAATAAACTCCCTCTTTAACTCATGCACGTGAATTTGACAAATTCTAGGAATTAACAAGATAAAAATCCATCTAAACAAAAAACATTACTTGAAGGTTTGGCATGTATGAACAAGAAATTGTTTTGATCCTTTTTCCTTTCATAATATTTTCAACCATTTTTTAAGGTCCTAGGACAAGACTAGAGGTTGCTAAAATTTGAGATTACCTTGTTAAAGACTATTTAAGCCATGAGGCATAAATATGCTAACACTTTTGATGACCTCTATGGATTTTTTTCTTACTAAACCTTATAATATTAGTAGCTTTACATATCCATTGGGTATAAGAGTTTAAAACACCTAAAGTAAAACTCATAACCAGACTTGACAACCAACTGTAAACACTCTATAACAACTAACCAAACACCTAAGCTAGAAACTAATTAATTGTGCTTCAGTAATTGGAGAAAACACCTAAAAAATTATGCATGAGCACTTATTAGTCCTTGAAAGAAAACCTATCCTAACCTACACTAACCAACAATGAAATTTATGCAAACAAAATCATTAACTAGTTCCTTGAGATAACTTTCTTTTCTCATCAATTTGAAATGTTTCACATGTTTATGAGTAACCAAGAGGAGGTGGAAGAATAATATGTGTTTAACAAGTTATACAATGCCTCTTGAATAATGAAAGAAAACCCGTCTGCCTCTTCATATTGACCATAAATAATGTTGTTTTGAAGTGTATAGGTAAACTGAATGCATTCTTCTTCAACTACAACTTCATACTTGGGTACAAGCATGACTTGCGATACTTTTTTGGTCTCCATCTTGGCTAGATTTCTAATGGGACATCCTTATGAAAGGAAAAAATCTAGAACTATAGTGTCAATCTCTAGCTTGTGATCTATTGTCGCATCATCTTTCTAATTAGAATGGATTGATTCATATGATTCATTTGATTTAAATAAGGTTGTTTTCTCCCCTTGTTAATGTTTTTCATGAATTTTTGAAACAAGGGGATAAAGAAACGTTATTTCAATCAAATGAATCACAAGAATCAATCAATTCTACCTAGCAAGATGATGAGATAGTAGACCACACATAGGATCCCAACATTATAGTTCTATATTTTGTCCTTTCACAAGGATGTCCCATTAGAAATCTAGATAGGATGGAGACCAACAAAGCATCACAAGTCATGCTTGCACCCAAGTATGAAGTTGTAGCCAAAGAATAATGCATTCAATTTACCTATACACTTTAAAAAGACATTATTTATGGTTACTATTAAGACATAAGTGACTATGTTTTCATTCTTAAAGAGGCATTGCAACAACTAGTTAAACATTTGTTATTCTTCCAGCTCCTCTTGGCTACTCATAAACATGTGAAGCATCAAAAATTGACAAGAAAAAGAAGCTATTTCAAGGAGCTAGTCAATTGTTTTGTTTGAGTAAATTTAATTGTCGGTTAGTGTAGGTTATGAAGGTTTTCTTCCAATTCAATAAGTGTTGATGCACAATGTTTAAGATGTTTTTTTCTTCAAGTGTTGAAGCATAGTTAGTTAGTTTCTAGTTTAGGTGTTTGGTTAGTTGTTATGGGTTGTCAACAACTAGTTGTCAAGTCTGGTTATGAGTTTTGTTTTAGCTCTTTTTGACTCCTATTCCCAATGGATATGTAAGGATACTATCCTTATGAGTTTTAGCAAGAAAAAATATTCATAGAGGTCACCAAAATTGTTAGCATATATTTATGCCCCATAGATTAAATAGTCTTTAACATGGAACTCTCAAAATTTTAGCAACTTTTGGTCTTGTCATAAGTCCTTAAAAAATGGTTGAAAATGTTAAAAAGGGAAAAAATATTAAAATAATGTCTAGTTCATATGAAAAACCTTCCAAGTATGTATTTTTGTTAGAAAGGAGTTTAAGCTTGATAATTCCTAGACTTTGTCAAATCCACATGCATGAGTTAAAGAGGGATTTTTTTTTGGAGAGTTTGAGTTCAAAAAGAATAGGTCCACTTTAGGGTTTTTGGTCATCGTAGGTGTCTTTTTCTTAATGTTTGTAGACCTTCATAATGCAGATAGGGTTACCATCAAGCTTCATGAGAGGTTACAAGGAAGGTTATGCATTCTTTCATAGTCTTATATTCATCTTCAATGATGAAGAATACATATATTATGCTGTTCTTGCCATTTTTTTAGCTTCAATGCCATGAACACCTTGTTGTAGAGTAGATTGGATGTGGAAGTGTATTTATTTTGAAGGACACATTTGAAATGGTTGTAGGGTCTCTAAAGGTGGTCATCTCCCATCCATGCATATGTACATAATGTACTATCCTTGAAGGAATTAGGGGTTTTAGTGTCAAGGAGTGGGTTATGTAATGCTTTCATAATAACCTTCCTACTTTAAAGACTAAGGGGGTTATAAGCTATCCATTCAAGCTTATGAGATCATTGACACATCAAAACTTTTAATAACTATGAGAGCGATAAGTTTTCTATATTATGTGAATCATATTTATATTTTGTTAAAGAAAAACCCATATATCTACTGCTTTGGTTGTCTTCTTTGCAAGTATCAAGATAAGAAAATGTATTATTAAGGTCTTTTGTTCATTTTAATTTTTTGACAGTCATGGGACAAGGTTTATGGTTCATTTTTTGATAATATTAAAGGAAAAATAGTTACCAAGAGAACAAGTTTGAAGTATACTTGTGCATGATAGGTCTCTTGGAACAAGCATAAAATGAATAGATTGGAAAATCATGTGAATAGTAGAAATAGACACATTTTTAGTGGAAGAAACAAAGTATATGGTAGATTTAAAGCATCAAGTGATAGTAATGATAGTATGGTGAGGGTTTCACTACATGAAAGGTATGAGAGAGAAAATATAGTAGATTTGTTAATAATAAGATCCTACAATAGTCAAGACAAATACTCCATGAAATGGAAACCAAATTTTCCCATATTAAATAATATATTGTAGGATAGTACACAAAGAGGACAAACTAGACGGTAGTCAAGATCATGATGATATAGTATAAGTGACACTAGAAAACAATGATTAAAGTTTCAAAGCAAAAGATAGACAAAAAAATGCATCTTGAAGGTTTTGAGGGTGTCTATGGAATTTTCATGTCTGGAAGTTTTCAAGGTTTTATTCAATGGTCATAAATTCCCATTTGTCCTTTTCTAAAGATATCTTGAAGCTTGTCCATTAAATACTCAAACCTTTGCCATGTTTTTTGTTATTATTATATTTACAAAGTCTCTACACTATTAGGGTTCATCATACACCCTCAAATCTATGTCTTCATTCACTTCATCTAAGTTTCATAGAGAAAGAATTTTGTGCCATAATAGTAGTATGTGAATAAATGCATAGGAAAAAGGTATGATTATGGTAATCTAAGCTTGTTATAACATAAGTAATTTTCCAAGATTTCTGATAGTGTTACAGTCTTATTGGGGAGTGTTTTTAAGACAAGATAGAGAGGGAAATGAAAAACCATAGTCAAAATAATGAATGGTAGTTTCTATGGGGATAATGATAGACCTATATATCTTGGATAGTAGAGAGGATGGTCATGATGAACAGGTTTGAAACAACATTGAGACATCATGAAGAACATTATGGCAATCAAAAGGGAGGTCTTGTGGACAATCATTATATTAGAAATATGCAAAGATAATGATTTGGAAGGTCACTAACAAGTAAATATGACAAAGATAAGAATATTATGCACATAAAATCTTAAGTTCCAAGTTAGGGGCAAGGTTACCATCTAGATTTCAGGATGTGATAGTGGTGATAAGTATCAATCATGATTAACACGGTACATACAACCACAAACCTGTTAACATAATTAAAGTGACAATGATGTATGGAGAAAAGGGACAACAAATGAAAAAATATAGAGGCTTATCAACATGCATAGTCATGAAACATGATAGACCTAAATGTAAGTTTGAAAGATAGATGTTGTTGGACTAGTCACAAAGTCCATGACAAGATATCTAGACCTAATGGTTTCAAATAACTTCATGTGGCAATCCATGACAGAGGTGAGTTTTCAGTGTTATAGAAAGATCTTGTGAAGAGCCAAGTGCATAGTCCAAATGTGTGACAATCCATGGAAAGACTAAAAATATCCTACATGTTGACTGCAAGTACTATCAAAAGGCTCGAATGATAAGTGCAATAGATATGATGATAACAAAACAAGACCTATCAAAAATATTATAAAAAAATATGAATGACTTAGAAATACAAGATATTTCATGAATTCAAAGCAAACGATAGTGGCAGAGAAACAAAGATAAAGACCTAATACCTAATGATAGTCATGTAACAAGGAGGTATTATCAACACATTATATTGCCAAAGATATAAAGTATCATGAATTCAAATGATGAAAGGTCAATCAACCTATGATGCCATTAGTTTCACTTCTCATGAAATCATAAAAACTCAAAATGGATATTAGCAGGTGTCTGCTATAGTGGTTTGCTAAAAGTGATTTCAAAAAATAACATGAATCACATGAAAGGATGACAAGTGATTTTTAAAAATAGACTAGTTAGCAAGATGACAAATGTTGGATGATAGTGATGAAGAGGTGAGTTTCATGATCACAGTCAAAAAGATCATAGTTGAAGTTGTCAAGTATGAAAGAGGACAAATAGAGTTGTGAGAAGCCTTCAATAAAGTTGTAGTCAAGTGTAAGGACAATCATGAGAAAAATTCAAGGGGGTAGGATGATAAGGTTTCCTTATCAAGGGATTCTTCTTTAATATCCTAAATCAAAGCTTGGTTAGGACTATCAACATTAAAAGAAGAAATGGCAGTGAAGATATATGTCAACAAATCACAAGATAGTCTTATTTCTAGTTTATAGACATCATGGAAAAAAGTTTAAGTGACATGAAGCATGGAACATGATGGTGACCTTATGCAAGGATAATAGACAGTCAAGGATTAAGAAAAGCGTGATAAATATTGTGATACTTCAATAAGATCAAAAGGATAAAAGGCTAGAGGTAACTTGGAGAGGGTTGTATAGAAGATGAGTGATAGGGAGGACCAGACAAGAATAAATTGACCTATTATTTTATTGAAATCAAGGATAGCCTAGGTTCTTGTGGAGGGTAATGTGAAGCTATAAGTTAAAGGGTAGTCGGCAGTCTTCAAGACCATTAAGATAAAGGGGTAAAGGCACAAACTTGTGTCACACTTTATAAAGGAATCAACCAACAACAACGAAAAAATTCTCAACTTCAACCACATAAAAGTGGTCTTTATGTTTTAAATTTCAAAATGATGTAAACTAATGAAATGTAGAACTTTTAATAAAGTTTATTCCTGTAATTTTTCAGATTTTTTTAAAATTGCTTTCATTATTTTTTTATCAATTTAAGAATAGATTTTGGAATGCTAAAAATTTCAAAAAAAAGTGACATTCATGGGACATCAAGAAACAAATTGAAAAAACCTTCATTTCTCTCTAAATTTTTTTACTCCAAATAGGTAACATCAATATCTAGTGCATGGGAAAAAAGTCAAATTTTGATGTATATTTTTCTCGTAATAACATTTTAAAGTCAAACTTGTCAGAATTTGATTATTTTCATGGGACTTCATCATTTTCAAAAAATGAATTATGTACTTTTGAAGAGGACTCTCTCCTCTAGTGCACCATAAATTTTTTTAAATTTTTTAATATGTTCTACTATTTCTTATAATTTCTAATCATCCTCTTTTTTTAACTTTAACAACCTACTTGCATTATTTCAGAGGAAGGGTGACCATCCCTCCAGGCTGGTGGAGGGAGGTGGCATTGGATGCCACGGTGGACGGGTGATGGAGCTTGGAGTGCGGAGTTGGCACTCATGTTTGGAGGTGAAGAGGCATGTCTTATTGCATAATTTACGGTAGCTTTAGAGGACAGCTACAACTCCCTCTCTAATGCTTTGAAATGAGTGTTTTGTATGGAAAAGACCTTTTTCCCCTATGCAAGGACAACTTGCATGCTAGATGAGGTACTATTCATGGTTGGCAACAGCAACCTTGTGATTCACATTTTCTATTTATTGTATGCCAGTCTCTTTTTGGTGTATTGTTTTCATTGAGGTGAAAGTGGCATATGCAGGTATTCTTCTCTCTTCTTTGTTAGGTGCAACCATAACTGGTTGGATCATGGCGAAGGCTTCAAAACTCATCATTGAGGTCTCAGTGGAAGGCCTTGTGCATTTTAGGGTTGATACACCAATTACTTTGAGGTCATCGACAAGGCAAGTGACATTTAGGGAGGTTACTGATCAGTGGTTAAAGTGAATTTTGTTAAAAAATGACACGCTGGTGGTGGCAGCCATGAAAATGGTCCTGGGCTCTGGTCATTTGGAGTGCTTAGAATATGGGAGGGATAATTTGCACGTCTCCTCTCAATTATGGGCTTTGCTTTTGGATAGTAAAGTATCAAAGGTAGAAGCAAAAAAATTGATGGTTAAAATGTTTCAAGAGGACTTGGTGGAGGGAGTGGTCGAATTGTTGAGGGTGGTAATTGAAGGGAAGGGTTGTATGATGCCCTATGACATGGAGCGGTTTCATTAGGAGGAAACGGTAAAGATTTTCCCATTCCTCTTGGATTTGCATGGGCTGGGTTTGATGAGACATTAGATACTAGTGGTGGTTGTGGTCTAATTTCTAAAAAAATTCTTTGGGTTGCTAATGGTTGGAGGCGTGGAATGGAAGTCTGAATTTGTGGAATTTGCTCAATTAAACAAGTTTATGTAAGTCATGATTTGGGTAGGTTTTTTATATGCAGGGTCTAGGGTTAATTTTTTACATTTCTTTGGAAGCCCTGTTAGTGAAACAACCATGAATATGGCTTTTGTGGTGTTTTTTGGCTGGATACTCTGTCACTCTTTTAGTTAGTTCAATTTGATTGTTGGTTTTTTTAAGATGGTTATGCTAGTTGGAGGGCTATCTAGTTTTTTTAGTTCATTTTATCCCTGCATGGTAGATGTTTGTAAATGCTTTATTATTAATATAATATAGACTAATCTTGTTTATCAAAAAAAACAATCTACTTGCATTATTTTTAAAATAAAATATATTAAAACTAATCAAAATATTAAAAAAATACATATTTGGATTCACCACTCCGAGCTCTACAAAAGGGTTTTTTTTTTTTTTGCAAAAACATCATTTTGACTAAAGAAATACTTTGTTAAAGTTGAATGTTTCAAAAAAATTTGAAAAAAGGTGAGTTGGCTACCAAGTAGGTAGCCAACTAGATATGTTCGGTCGGGCATGTTTCGGTTGAACATGTTTTGGTCAAAACATGCTCGGTCGAAACCTATTCAGCCGAAACATGATCGATCGACAGGTGCTTGGTCGAAAACTATTGATATAAATATTTTTTTTTAAAAAAAAAGAAAATTTCAACTCAAGAAATTTTGGTAAAATACAAAGGAAGGCATATTTTGACAAAGGAAGGCTTATTTCGACAAAATAAGGTTTATTTCGACAATTTAGAAGACTTATTTCAACAAAAGAATTTTTATTTTGATAATTTAGAAGACTTATTTCGACAAAAGAAGATTTATTTTGACAATTTAGAAGACTTAGTCGACAAAAGAAAACATATTTGGACAATAAGAGAGATATTTTTGAAGGTACATTGATTTTCAACTTATAATTGATTATGTCACTCTTTTCATGAGTGCATTTGAATTTTCTTTTCACTATTTTTATTTGAATATGGTTGAGAACTAGGGTCATTTGGTTATGGTGTACACATGTACAAAGACCCACAATTTTGGATCATTCAAGTGCACTTACAAATTTGTACTATGAAAACTTGTTAAAATATATTTAACTTCACCTAGTGTGTTTTAGATAATCATTAAATGTATTATGTGATTCAAAGCTACTTCTCCCTTAAATTTATACATGAAATTGTTGCATCTTATGATGATATTCCTTCTACATATCATGATGATTAGATATGTCCATGGAGCCACATTTTATTTTTATATCCTTACTTATTTTATACATTATGATGTGTTTCACATGATCACCATTCTCCCATAGCTCATGTGAGACCTATCAATAAATTCATTTAGATATATGGGTGATCCCACAATACTAGTTTACAATTTTTGGCCAAACTGGACACTAAAATATTTTTTTCTAACTAAATCTTCACTTTCGGGCACCTATAGTGGCTAAACCACAAGGAATTTGGAGATGATGCAAACTAGTGATTTGTAACATTTTGTATGTAGATTCTAAATATATTTTTTTCAAAATGTTTGCAATCAGATTGCACTTCTTTTTCCATCTCCTTCAAAAACTAGTTTTTTTTAGAAAACAACATTTTTAAGGAATGATACTTACCATATAATGCATAACTTTTTTTCCATGAAGGATAAAGTTCTAATTCTTTCGAATTTAGATTTGTGACTCTGATATCTAGTGCTTCCAATTGGTTAGATAGTTTTTTATTGAATATTTTTTCTTTAATCAAGTTTCAAAGTCAAACCAATTACAATTCAGACATAGGCGAACCGTATAATGCATAACTTTTTTTGTATGTATCGAAATTCAATTTTTTTTTATTGGATCAAGGACTCCAATATTTTTGCACTTATATTTTTCAAAAAAAAATGATAATATGCTATTTTTACACATGTGCAGAACAAACAGCTTGATTTTTGGTGAAACCTATGTTTAATAAAACTAAAAAAACAAATACATAATAAAACCAAAACATATTAAAATTATAGTCATTGGATAACTCATTCTAAGGACTACCTGATTCCAGTTGGGTTTGTTAATTCTCCTCCATTTTCATCCTCAACCCGAGCTTCGAAGGGAATTTTATTTTATATTTTTGGTTCCAGATAGCAAAAAGGTGGGAAAAGGGGGGTTCACTCTAACCAGGGGGTTCTAGTGAAGCCCTAGGGGTTCTAGCAAACCAGGGTTCATTTGAACCCCCTTTCAAAAAGGGGTTTTCATTGTGTTTTTTTGTGGGAACTTGCATTGAATGGGTTCGCTCGAACCAAGGTTCTAGTGAACCCTCTTTTGGTTTGTTCGAACCTATTAGTTCCCTCGAACCCCAAAAATGAATTTTTTTGGCATGGGGTCATTTTTTTCAACTTTTCCTTCCTCACTCCAATTATAAACCACTTTTTGGGGTTCACCCATATACCTTTCATGATGCTTTAGATATGTAAATTGATGATCTATTTTTTTAGCCTAGATCATGTATGCACATTCATGCTTCATCATATTTTCTTACATTACATGATGATATCAAGCTTACCCATGTGACAAAGAGAAACCACCTAATATGATATATATGAATTAAATTCTTATATTTCATTATTATTGATTACCAATTATATGTTCTTCCATTCTTTTTATTGGATTTATAAACATTTTCACATTCCTAATCAGCATGGGGATGATGCAAAGACACCTTTTGTATTACATTTTGACACAGACAAATTTAAACATGTGTTATGATTTTTATGTCACTTCTTCTTGGTATCATTTTCACTTTTTACTTTTTTTCTATGTCATGTATATTGTGACCCCCTTCACCCATTCTTCCATATACCTTTTATTTCTTTATATTTTAGATATTTTAATACACCTTGTTTGTTGTGATTTTCACACTTATTTTATATTTTACATTTGGTTCGGCATTCTCATCTTCCCTACTTGGAGTCATTTTAGTTTCCAATTTATTTTCTTGAAATATTTCCTCCTATTCTTGTGTACATCCTCCTTATGCCTATGTTTTATTTACCTTTTCTTTTACTTTATTTCCAACTTGGACTTATCTCTTACATACATTATTTTTCTATTTTATGTTTTGCATGCTTATGTTTATTAGACTTTTGTTTAGTACTCGGGATTTTACAATCCTTTCCTTATTTAATTTTGGTTTCTCATGTTTCCTCATTAATTCTTATAGATTTTCCTGCATATTTTAATACTATCCTCCTATTTTTCCACATTATTCTTTGACTATTGATTATTTTCTTTGATCCTATATATGTTCATGTCACACTTTTAGAGTTACCACATAGAGTAGAGGGCATCATGCATTCCATTACATCTTATACCTTCATCATGTTGCATCTTCATATTATGGGAATCATGTCTCTATCCCTTTACATATTATGCTTATATGGTTATATCCTTACATTTTAGGTCATTAATCCTTCCTCCTTAACATAGTGTGATTTTATTTGTCACACCCTTGCATTTAAGGAATCATACCTTCCCCTTTGTAATCTTATCCTTTCATTACAATATACCTTTTCATAGGATATATATCATGTGTTCTCTCTTTCATCATATAAGCCTTTTATTATGATATATTTAAATTAGAGGCATCATGCCTTCCCCCCCTCGTGAGTTTCATTATACTATCCTATCCATCTAGGGAAAACTAGCTTTATGCATGCGCACAATCATGATTTCCATTGCACCTCTTCTCTTCTCTACTTTTCATTTATTTCTCCTGTGTGGGTTCCATCCCTTGTTCTTGTGCATTTAACTCCTTCCTTGTAACATGATCTACTCTCATGTGTTCACCCTAGATCCTTCTATATAATGTTCAAGTTATCCAACCTATTGTGCCCTTACACGAAAATCGTTAGGTGTGAAATAATGTACACATGAATCCAAGATTTGAACAAATGAGATGAAGTGGTAGTTTCATGCTAGATTCAAAGTTCATTGAGATTGTCTCATCCTTCCCTATTCACTCATACTTTGCATGATTAATTTATATTTTTTCCCTTAAATTTTTTTACTCAACCTCACCTACATGGCATGTACACTAACTAAGCCTCTATCCAAGTCCATTTCCTTTTTAATTGTTAATTAAATTTATTACATGTTGTCCAAGTTTTCCCATGCTCTTGCATTAGGTTGACACATGTCTTAGGTTCACTTGAATTGATTACATGTACAAATTATACTTGGTGATCTACACATTTAGATATATATAGAGCTCATGATGTTTCTCTTTCTATGTTTTATAGTACTCATTTTATTAAAAGATCCACATATTGATGCACATTTAGTGGTGATCTAGTAAGTGATATCATGATCTATCACATACATCTAGTTACATGCTAAATATTTTCAAGCGATATATACCAAATATGCTCATGATATGTTCGTAATTTATGTATAAATAAAGAAATTTTAATTGATGAACCTTTTTTCAAATGATCTATATACAAAATATTCTCATGATATGTTCATAATTTGAATGCTTTTTTTTACTTTGGCTTTAACAAATGAACAATTTATAATTTAGTGTTATATTTATGCAATATTAATTGCACATTCATTGAAAGCATGTGTGTACATTTGTATGCAAGTGATTTCAAATTTGAGTGCAATTTGTGATGACAAATCCAAGGAATAGATTGAGGAAGTATGATCAAACAAGAGAGAGGAAGAGAAAATCAAGTGAAGGAACATCTACTAAAGAACAACCCATGAAAAATATTGATGACCAAGGTGGTGTACAGGTACAAGAACAAATTGAACCTAGTAATAGAAATTTTTCTATGGTATGGAAAATCTAATGGAGATGTATGAGGATTCTCTTTTCTATAATATTTCATCTGAAGATATGTTATATGAAAGCATAGTAAAATTACATTCTAAAAGAATATGGGATGAATTTTTTGAAGAAA
This sequence comes from Sequoia sempervirens, assembly GCA_007258455.2. Taxonomy (NCBI): domain Eukaryota; kingdom Viridiplantae; phylum Streptophyta; class Pinopsida; order Cupressales; family Cupressaceae; genus Sequoia; species Sequoia sempervirens. Next base: position 94,638,076 of record VDFB02168118.1, read on the forward strand.
AATCTCTAATTGGAAGAGCACAGTTAGTTGCAAAGTTATTTAGATGAAAAGAAATGACCCCTATTTTGGAGTTGTTAGGGGTTGATAATAGGAAAAAGTCATCAAGTTCATTAAAACAAATAATTGTTGAAAACTTGCAAGAAGCATTGAATTGTATTGAAAACAACAGTTGATCTAGTGATCTAAGTGTTGCACGTAGAGCATTGATGATTGTAATTTCTAGTAAGAAATTATCACATAGAAGACAAGTTCAAGAAATTTCTGAATTACTAAATGTTTCTAGGAGAACTATTCAAAGGTATATTGAAAACATAAATGAAATAGATGAAAAAATTGAGAAGTAAATATTTGTAGGGTTCCTTGAAAAGATACAATTTCAGAAGATGTAAAGAAATAGGTGGTTGAATATTGGACCAAGCACTCTCATGTTTCTTCAAATAGAATGGATACTATATACAAATAATAGGTGAAGATGGTATAAAAATTTCTCATCCAAAACATTTTATAGATACAACACAAAGTGAACTTTTTGAAGCATTCAAGCAAGAATTTTCAAATGTGAAGATTTTTCAAAGGATGTTTGAGACATTACAAACATCATTTGTATGTATAAATATAGTACATGAAACTTGTTGTTGTCGAAATCATGTTGAATTTGATCTACACCTACAATCATATATAAAAAAAGCTATGGCAATAATTGATCGAAATATAGCCATCCCTAGAAGCACAACACAATTTGTGAAGTCTCTTACATATGTGAAAAATTAGAAGATTCAGATGAATTCAATGTTCAATGTATAAAAAATATATGTAATGATTGTGGATATTTGAAGAATATTTTACAAGTTGACAGTATTGAAATGCAAGTTATTTGGAAGATATTTGAATATGAGATATACTTAACAAAGTCAAGAGTCAAGGACAAAAAAATTGTTCTCAAAGAGAGTGGATTGCTTTATAATGAATTTATGAATAAATTTCTCAATATTATATATCCACATATCCAACATTGTTGTGGTGCAAGATGGCAAGCTAAGCAATTTCATTATTCAAAGAATTGCTTTCCACTAGGTTGTATTCTCTCCATTGTAGATTTCTCTGAGAACAATACATTTAGTCCTCAAATTGAGATTCAAACTCAATATTATCATTTAGAGCAAGTTGCAATCTTTGTGCAAGTTTTCTATAGGCATGCCGAGTTACAAGTAGATGGTATACAAAGTAGCAAAGATGATCGAATTATCGTCAAAGAGGTTCACTTTTATATCAGTGATGATACAGGTCATGATTGAAACTATGTAGCTCATTGTTTCAAATTTTTTTTTGAAGACCTGAGATGACATGGCATAAATATTGAACAACACTAGATATGGTATGATGGATGTGATGGTAAGTACATTATTTTTTTTAATTTTAAAGTTATTCACTTTTAACTTTGAGACTTAAATTGTTCAATTGCTTATATATAATTATATGTTGTGTACACATGTATACATGTGTATATGTACATACATACATATATACATGTGTATATCTAGTTTTTTGAAGCTAATTTGGTTTGAGTGTAATTATTTGTAACTTCATAGGATAATTTAAGTTTGTAAAAGCTTTTATTTGGTTAAGCCATCAACATGCCAAATGCAACACCAATTTTTTGTGAAATTTTTATTCAAGAGTGGACATGGAAAAGGAGAGCATGATGGAGCAGGAGCATGTGTGAAGCGTGCACTTCGTCAACATGAAATTGTTGGTAGTTCACCCCATATATGGAATCTAGAGATATTTTTTAAAAATAGATATATTTAAACTAAATTAAATTCTTAAACCTTGAAAGTAACAGGTGAATTTTTTTCCCAACATGTGTACTTGCAGGTAATGCCATACGAAATATAAATGAAATTGTTGAATGGTGCAAAATTCACTTTTTGCTCATGACTCAACATACAACACATGGTATTTTTTGGAAGTTACAAGTACATCTAGTCAAAATTTGTTAAATTTGAATTTTAAAGTGTGTGTACATGATTTAATTGAATTTTTAAATTTGAATTATATATATATATATAATCACTTAAATTAATCACTTAGATGTTTGTAATTTACAAATATTGATCAATGAAATCCTTATAATTGTCAAACAATTCATGGTATTAGAAGTTTGCATCAAATCATGATAACAGGAAGTAGTAGGCCTTATGCAATTAATGTGAGAGAAAAATCATGTTTAAATGTGTTGATTACATTGAGTACAATGCAAATATTGTTCAATGTGAGAATATTAGAGATTGGTATGTTTCACAATGGGAAATGAAACAATTAGTATCAATGCCTCATTTTGATGAAAATGACAATGTCGATGTCTACAATCCTCTATATTCAGCTGATTACAAATGTGTATCTGATTTAGTTGTTACAGGTATGCATGTAAATTGATTAACTTAAAATTGATTTAAATATATTATATGTAAGTAAGTTTCAAGCATGTTTATATATAAATTTATATATTAAAAATATATTTACAACTTTTGTAAATTTACATGGTGTGTGTACAAGAGATATTTTTGTTGTTGTTGTTGTAAATCCTAACAATGCAAAAGGTGTAGATTACTATCTACTAATATGTACGCAACCAAAAAGAAAATTGGTGGAATCTTTGACAGATGTTGAAGGACAATAGTATCCCATTGGATCATTCGTTATTGAAGGCACATATTATCAACAAATAAAGATAGATAAAAATGGTATTATATTTGTTGATTATATGCCAAGACAAAAGGTTCTACATTATATAGTCACTTAGTTATAGCAACAAAAATAAATTTAGAAACTTTACCTAAAAGAGGACGTGCCAAACAAAAGTGGAGGTTGCCTATTGAAGATCATGAAAAGATTTTAGAGATAATTAAAGATAGAGAGGATCCAGAGTATATGAGCTGTAAGTTATTTTTTGGATATACGTACATGTACATGACTCGATATATATATATATATATTGATTGGACATGTGACATGATTTAGAATGGGTTTTTTTCAAAGGTGTGGTCATTTATTTCCAACTACATTTTAAAAAAATTTCCACCTAGAATTCTTAATTTAGTTCAAGAATCTTTGATTTCATAATTTACATTTGAAACTCCACTTAAATATGTTTAAAAATCATATATATGCTTGATACTTGAAACCTAGTGACTTTAAAAATGTTTGAAAATTTTGTCTAAATTCCTTTAAATTATCTATTTCTAATTGAATTTTTATGTTGGACACGGAATTATTTTAAGTTCACTTAATTGTTCAATTTCATTTGTGGAATCTTAGATCATATATATGCAATTTACAAAACCTAGTGACTTTTAAAAAGAACTCACATTTTTCCTTTAAATTCCTTTAAATCATCTATTCCAATTGCATTTTTATGTTTGAAATGGAATTGTTAAGTTCACTTTCAAATCTTTGATTTCATTTGTTCAACTCTACTTATATGCTAGATCATATATATGCAATTTACAAAACCTAGTTTAAGTTCCAATTTTGCATAAATTTATGTTCCATGGTTCAATTCTTAAAAATTCAAGAATCTTTCATTTCATTTATTCAACTCCATAAGTATAGTGCACCACATGCAATACAAAACATCTAGTACAACTTTAAAAATCCATTTTTCCTAGAATTTCCTTAAATCATCCTTGTGACCCTTGTAAAATCCTAAGGTGAAGTTGTAGAGTCACACTTTCCCCATTTATCAGTTACATTAGTATAAATAACTACCCTATGACATGGTGGTTTTGTTCTTTTACTCTATAAATATATTGTGTGAGAGTGTTCATGCTGGAAGTCTTCTTTTGGTCCCCTAGTCACATGGGTAAACACTAGTAGTTGTGTTGAATACCATATGAAGTGTTTATGTTGGGATCGTGGTTTTAGAAGGCTTTTTCTAGCAGGTTCTTAAATGTGAAAGTGTTGGTATGCTCTTTATTAATGTTTAATTTTTTTATATTTTTTCTTATTAGGTTCCTAAACTATGATTACTTTATTGTAATTTTGTGACAAACTGGATCTAGTTGATTTGGTGTTGAGTGGTGAAGAATCTACATGTTGTCTCTAGTTTTATTTATTTTTATGTTACTAATGTGACATTCAATATTTTTATTATATTATCCAAGATCTATAGGCATTGTAATTTCTTTTATTTCATTTAGAGTAGCAACCATGATTTTATATAACCTTTGGTATGTTACTTACATGTATCATTTTATGTATGTTCTTGTACATGGGTTCTCTTGGATTGGTCTTTCTTGTTCACCTTGGTGCATTTGAATATTCATTATAGTGAATCATATTAGTGATGGTGTTTGGGGTGCTTGAGATAACTATATTTGGCATCAATAGTTGTTTACCATGTATAGCTTGAGACCACATGTAATGGGATCTTTGGTAATTATGTGAATTGATCACTTTTTAATATAGTTGTCATGTGAAGATCTAGATACTTATATTATGTGCATAGTGAGATTTTATCAATTTCCAATTTCATAAATGTTCCATGGAATTCTTAAGTTCAAGAATAGATTTGATTTCATTTACATTCAACTCCACTTATAGCTCATCATCTAGATCACTTTCTTTGCATGCACGATCAAATTCATGTGTATTAGATTAGATGGAATTCTTAAGTTTGAGAATAGATTTGATTTAATTTACATTCAACTAGACACTTATAGCTCATCATCTAGTTTGACTTCTTTGCATGCACAATCAAATTCATGTGTATTGGATTATATGGAATTTTTAAGTTCATATAGCATCATATATACAATTTACATTTAACCTAGAGTGACTTTAAAAATGAACATTTAGCTAAGAATTCCTTATCATCTATTTCCAATTGTATTTTTATGTTCTGCTTAAATAATGTATTGAATCTCTTAGGAATTAACCTAGAGCTTACATATTTGTATTCAAATTATTTCTATAATTAATTGTACATCCATATTTTTAAATTTACAAAGAGCAACCATTAGATAGTCCAACATTTTTATTTCATAATGTAAATAGATGTAACAAGTGTTCAAACCATAATAATTTGTATAACAAACATGCTCAAACCATAATAATGTATGAATGTGATGTAAATCATAACAATTGTATACCATAAAACATAAATGTTTGTAATGTGATGTAAATCGTAAAAAGTGTTTACAGCATAATAATTTGATCTCAAACCATAATACTGTAAAACATGTAAAACTACTCGAATAGAGGGATATCTAGTATGAATAGAATCATCTGATCTCTAGCCCGATCTCTCCCTTAATCCATGTCCCAATCTTGACTGTCACAACCCCTCTCCTGATCCAAGGTGTGTGGATTCATGTCCTGATCCAAGCTCTCCTAATCTATGTCCTGAGCCTCATCCCAAGCCTTGTACAAGTTCAAGTACACATGTAATTTAATTTTTAATACATGTATGTGTACATATATGTAAAATTATCTAAAAATTACAATATACAAGTTCAATGTGTTCAAACTTACATCAAGTAATTTAAATTTTTATTATTTAAATGTACCTCAGTTGTATAATGCATGGGATCTTGATTATGCTCCAAATTTCCAAACTTTGACAAATCACCATACTGCTTCAAAAAAATTCAAATACACGATTTCAATTAGGAGTTAAAGAACTAGACTTTAAAATAGTGAGTGTAAAATTTTAGAACATAATTTATATATATAAATTATTCAAGTACATGTCATGCCTCCTTGATGGCTCTACCAATCTCACTAATATCACAAGTATGCAAAGACACTGTAGGGGTATTTGTAGCTGGTACAGTATCAGTTCCAAAAAGAAGTCGACTATATGTGCCATGGACTAGATCAGGTGCCCCAGTAACCTCAAAGTGATCTATAACATGCTAAGGACCTAGACAAGCTATAGGTTCAATAGAAACATGATGTGCATGGGATCCTATAGGCTATTGTGGAATATCCTCTAAAGTTGTCATCTTGTGGCTTGTATGTGTACACGGATATCACTATCTAATAAAGGCTTGTACCTGGTCAAGAGGGATCCCATGGTCCTCACTAATGACTTGATAAGTTGCTAGTAAATCCAAAACAAAGACTCTACACATATTATGTAGAGTTGTGTGACTCATATGCTTGACATTTGATGGAGTAGGTAGATCAACATGAATAAACAAATCATAAGATGTAGATGTAGCCTTAGTGGCAGGAAGGCTAATCTACATCTATAATAAGTATCTACCAACTCAATCAGATGACATCTAATCGATTTGTGTCATAATAGTGGCAATACTATCAAAAATCTGGGATCTAGTGGAGCATGTTGTTGGTTCCCTTACTGCTACCAATTCCAAACGTTTTGGTAGAACCAAAAGGTTTGGGCCAACTAATGCCCTCTTGTTCATGAGTGGTGGAAAATATCAATGTCTAAATTCAAGTTTGTCAAAAAAATGGCCTTTACCTTGGCTAGCATGCTCAGGATAAGATGTGTAGTCCACATTTATCTATAAATGAAACTCTGCATATAACTATTTCACAAAATATAGTGGCAACTCATCATTGTGAGGCCATCTATATAAGCTGCCAACCATCTAAGATATATGAATGGCACAACAAGCTCATCTACACACCTCATCACCATATATTCTCTAATTCTATTTTTTCCTCTATAAAAATGGAACATGGTAAACACATTTTCTTGTGAAACTAATTTGCCAACATCTCTCCATTTCTATGTGCCAGTAACACTCCTGACAAGAGACAAATAAAACTAAAAAATGTTGATATCATCATATCGAATGATCAAATTGTCTCCATCATTCATAAAATCTCGTCTCTAATTTTGACTGATCTATCTTGATTAGCCAAATTAGGGGAGTTGGGAATTTATTTGATCTAAACATCTTAGTGCATTTTCTAATCTAGCAATACTCTCCTAATATAAATTTGATCTAACTTGAGCATGTTGCTCAGAACAATTGGAATGGTGAGATCCCTCATCAACCACGATATATATATGCAAGAGATCTATGTATCATTAAAACAAAACATATGATGTTAAACAAATTTATCAAATTTCAAAACTAAAACATATATTTAAATTACAAATTTATCAAATTTCAAAACTAAAACATTTTTAACTTTATATCTAATGAGATAGAAAGTTATAGATCTATGAAATAGAACCTTCTACAACTTAGATCAACATAAGAAATAACAACTCCAAAGAGACTTGATATATATGTACATATATGTGCATATATGCTTCAATATGTGTATATATGTATATATATGTATATGTATATATATCTGTGTGTGTGTACATATATACATATATGTATATTTATGTGTACATGCACATGTACATGTATGTATATATATGTATGTGTACATGTATGTACATACATGTGGGTGTGTATGTATGTATGTATATACATGTACGTACATGTATGACATATGTATATATGTATATATATGTATTTTTATGTATTTATAAATATGTGTATGTACATGTACATATACATACACATATTTATACATACATACATACATACATACATACATACATACATACATGTACATATACATATACATACACATACATACATACACATATGTATGTACATGTACACATATACACACATACATGTATACATATACACACATACATGTATGCATATGTACATACATACATATACATGTATGTACATGTAACTACATACATGTATATATACATATATATACATACATATATATATACATACATATATATATATGTATATACATACATACACACACATATGCATACATGCATACACACATACACATATATACGCATACATATGTATGTACATATATACATGTGTATGTATCTATACATACATACATATGGGTAAACCCACAAAAGTGGTTTACAATTTGAATGCGGAAAGAAAACTTGTAAAAAATGACCCCATGCCAAAAATTTTCATTTTGGGGGTTTGAACAAACTAAAAGAGGGTTCGTTTGAGTGAACCCATTTAATGCATGTACAAACCAATCAACAAAAAAAACAAATGGAAACCCTTTTATGGAAGGGGGTTTGAATGAACCCTGGTTCGCTCGAACCCCCCTGGTTTGGGCAAACCCCCCCTTTCACTGATTTTTGACCTTGTTCACAAAAAAAAATAAAAAATAAAAAATTGCACTTGGGAGTTCGGGTTGAAGATGAAAATGGTGGAGAATTCGCATGCCCAATTGGAATTAGGTAGTCCTTAGAATGAGCTATCCAATGAATATAGTTTTAATATGTTTTGGTTTTATTATGTATTTTTTTTTTAGTTTTATTAAACATAGGTTTTTCACCAAAAATCAAGCTCTTTGTTCTACACGTGTGGAAAAAAATAGATTATCAATTTTTTTTTGAAAAATATGAGTGCACCAAATATTGAAGTCCTTGATCCAAAAAAAATAAATTGAATTTCAATACATACAAAAAAAGTTACGCGTTATATGGTTGTGCTATGTCTAAATTGCAATTGGTTTGACTTTGACACTTGATTAAAGAAAAAATATTCAATAAAAAACTATCTAACCAAGTGGAAGCACTAGATATCAGAGTTAAAAATCTAAATTTGAAAGAATTAAAATTTTATCCTTCATGGAAAAAAATTTGTGTTATACGGTGAGCATCACTTTTTAAAAATGTTGTTTTCTAAAAAAACTAGTTTTTGAAGGAGATGGAAAAACAAGTGCAATTTGATTCCAAATTTTTTGAAAAAAATATATTTAGAATCTACATACAAAGTGTCACAAAACTCTAGTTTGCACCATCTTCAAATTCCTCACGGTTTAGCCGCTATAGGTGCCCGAACATGAAGATTTAGTTAAAAAGAATCATTTTAGTGTCCAGTTTGAAACCAGTATTGTGAGATCACCCATATATACATATACATACATACATACATGTACACATGTGTACATACATACATAGACGCATACATGTATATATGCATACATACATACACACATACACATACATGCATGTACATACATACTTGCTAATAGTATATTTTGCAAATACATACCTCAAGAATGACCTTAGCAGATGATGTTAATCTAGAAGAATTTGTAATGAATAAGGATGAGTTTTTTGGAGCAAATATAAAACAGAAATGCTAACTCGTATTGAAATATTAACAAATTTAATGAGGGGTTTGAAGTTTACTTGACCTTAGCAGATGATGTTAATCTAGAAGAATTTGTAATGACTAAGGATGAGTTTTATAATCTACTCAAACATTATTATATTTATATGTTCCATCTCTAGCCTAGCTCTAATGTTAGACTATACTTAATCATTTGTGAAGAGAATGTTGAATGCCATATTGGGGAGTTGAAGATGCCTAACATTTCATATGCTGGTGACTTTGTTCAAGGGTCATTCCTATGAGTGTGCTTGAAGAGACTTTTAGAGGTTATGTACATGTTTATTGGCCATGAGGTGCTATTGTAAGTTATTCTATGGGAACAATGCCAAAAAATTGAGTTCAAGGGCAGAAAACACAGGTCTATATTTTTTATTTGATAAATGAGTTTTGGAAAAATATTTGTTAGGACACTAACAATGGTAAAGCCATTCAAGGGCTATGAATCATGATGGAAAATCCTTATGATAGTGACATAAGATAGAGCAGCCTCACAAACAAATGACAGTTCAGTTTAAGGCCTTAAGTGCTAATGGACCTTAAGTAAATTTCATCCAAGATTATTTAGGCACACTATTATGATGGCACAAAATTTTCCCATATATGTAAAAATGGCAAGTGGATTAGTGATATATGACAAGGTTTGAGAGAAATAGTATCAATAAAGGAAGTGCATGCTTGGTTGGTTTATCTTGGCAATATATTTGCCAAACACATTCAAAAGTGGTTGAAACTTAAGCGAAGTGCAGAAAATCTAGCATAAGGATGACAAAATTGAAACCAGATGTACCTTTTGAGTGGCTTTGCCACATGATATCTCTGCTCAGAGGCATAAAATTTGGCAAAGGGGTTATGTTTTTTTCATCTAGGCAAGGAAATGTTAAAGTGGTGCACTTTTTGAAGGGTTTGGCCATTAGTGATTTTTTCCAAAGTGGCAGTAAGCAAATTGGTGTGCATTTTAGTTGATGGAACCATTCGTGATTGACATCACAATTTGGATGAATAAACTTAAGTAAAAATGGGTGCACATGTATGGTTGTTGTACCCATGAAAAGTTTAGCCTAAAACTTAAAAGAGTGGCTGAGGCTTATGTGATTTCCACTTATGTTTGTCACAGTTCAAACAACTAAAATTGGGCACACATATTCAAGGGAAAATCCATTAATAATGTGGGTGTAAGACTTCAAAGATATGGCAAACATCTCAATAAACTTTTTAAGTGGCAATGATATTAGTTATTTTCTACCAAGGATGACTTAAATAGCCCAAGTTTGTGCCAAGGCCATTAGTAAACTCTTCCAATAGTTAAAAACGGTGACAAAACCCTTAGTGATTTCCATCGTACCATGTACACTTAGAACTAAAGCAAAAAATAGTTAAAAACATGCAATTTGGTGCCTATATAAGAATGATGTTCAAACTTTGTTATTCACAGCATCGTCCTATTTTTATAGGTCTATGAGGAGGTTTGCAATGTTATTTTTGAAGGGTTTTCAATAAGAAGTAGTAGTGTTTCAAGGAGTCACCAATAAAATCCTTTTATATTCTTCCTTTCTTTACATCTTTTCTGTGTTGTCATATAGTTCTTAAAATGAGTTTTTTGTATGTGTATGTGTGTATGTATGTACATGTGTATTTGTGAAAGTGTGTATGTGTATATATGCCAATTTATATGTGTATGCGTGTATGTATGTATGCATATATGTATATTTGTGTATGTATACCAATTTTAATCTTCTTTCATTTTTAGGGTTTTGTATATGAGTTTTTTATAGGCACATAGCAGTGGCCATACGGGTGTTAGTTTTTTACCACATTTCAACTATTCAAGCCAAAATAACATTGCACTATCACTTTGTGGTGAAGGTTTAGTATTGTAAAACGTATATTAAAAATAGTTTACCACATTCACCTATTCAAGCCAAAAATAAAATGCACTACCATTTTCACATAAATTGCCAAAAAACTAAAATTTCACAATGCTATTCAAACCACGAAACATTTCTTTCACAAATATTACAAATGCCCATATTTCCATTGTAATCTTCCTATCAAAAACCAACAACTGTCTCAATACCACAAATCGGCTAAAAAAATCACAAAAACCATGAACTTCAATGCATAACCTACCAAACCACAAAATAGAATATTTGTAGGAGAGGAGGAGAAGAACAAGAAACTTGGGGTAATGATTTCTATTTATCGACACTTGAAAACCCTATTTCGGTTGATGTCCTCTCATCCAAAGCAATTCCGCTTGAACATGCAAAATGGTCAAGCCCTCTTTTTTATTTAATTTTATTACTCACACTTTTGGGCAAAAGGTATTTGGCTAAGTGGCTTTCGACTGAAACCCCTCTAGTCGAAAAGGTGGTCACATTGGCACCATGTCACTGTTGTGTGGTTTCAACCGAAACCCACTCTGTCGAATAACTTTTGGCTAAAAACAATTCACTTGGAACTATTTATTTGGCTACAAGCATGACACACTATTGTGCTTTTACCCAAAGGATAGTTTTATAAATTATTTATAGAGTTTAGAAGGTTTTCCATGAAATGACAAGGTAGTCATAGCTTTGAAATGATAGTGGAAAGAACATAAATGAGTGACAAAGATCAAGATAAAGGAGTTTTAAGACATGAAATATGTGCCAAAGCACCTAGCCTTGAGGATCTCCCACATCGTCATGGGGCATTTAATCATTTCCAAAGCCTTTTCTACATGTCATATTAGTATGTAATAAGGAATTATGGATAGTTGCGATGATTTAATGATAGTTTTATTAGTTGTGCAACATATCAAAAGATAATATAGGGTAGTTTGACCCTGTTTAGAGTATATCTAAGCATCTACGAGTTGTTCAAGAAGCTTTTGATGGATGGATAAGGTCAAAGCAATAATATTGTTTAATTCAACCACCTACAATAAAAAAATCAAGGTCTAAAAAGTAATGAAAACTTAGTTGGATGCCTTAGAAGGTTTGACCAAGCAAAATGAAGTAAACACTTGTCATTTTGTCCTTAAAACATGTTCCTAATATCTAGTGAGCTGTTGAACAACCGAAAAGGAAGGCCTAGTGACAAATTTCAAGGGATTTGGCTATTCTTGGGTGTGTATTGTAACTTTTGGAAGGTTCTTTCTAGCATGAACAACATTGTAACTCAAAAGGACACCTTTATCAAGCATGTACAACAATTTGTAAGCACTTTTATCAATAAAACATGATTTTTTCTTCTCTAATATATATTTTTATGTGCAAACATGAATGTTTGATATTTTTTTGTGATTTATATAAATACTCAATGCAGGTATCATTTCTTTTAGCACCTTTATGCATAAATATACATACTTTATTTAGGTTATAGGTTATTTCATTGGTTTGAACAAATTCTAATTGTGAAAACACCAAATATTTTCCTTTTAAAATTGAAAAACTTTAAATTTCCTATGAAACACTAATGTATAAGTTTGTGAAAACCTAAGTTATGTGTAAAACAATTTGTTCATTGAGAAAATGGTGTGTGTTTAGTACTAGTACATGCCACAAAAATTGGATGTATCACCATTAGAATTTAGATATCATTTCATACCATTCTCCACCCTTTTTCTCAACAAGTAGTAGTAGCATACATTATATTAGGTGAGTACCAAGGGAAATATCCCTCTTTGTAGGTTGACCTCTAACTATCAAATCCCACACTTTGAGAGGTCTTCCCATGTTTCATTAGATAGCTAAGTCAAGTACTTGGCAATGATCCAAATCTAAGTGACAACAATAACTATTGTCCGTTCTCCCAAAACTTTGTCTTTTGAGATGCATCCTTCTCATATAATGCATAATCTAATCCCATGTCACTTATCCTAATTTGGAAAGAGGAATAGTTTATGCATGTGTTATTTTTCAATTCTCTTTTTTTCTTTTACCTTTTTACCCATACTATGCCTACTCAAGAACACCTTGGTACTCCAATATGTTGGTGTGTTTTGACTAGTATATTTTGGGGCATAATCTTTTATTTCTATGTTTTATGTTTGTTGGTTCTCCCCTTGCATGATCAACCAAATCTAGCAATATATTTGTGTGCAAGAGGCCCTCATTTTTTTAAATTTTATTCTTTGGATGACCCACCAACGATTATTTCAACCTTGTGTGTGTAAGTGTAGCATTGAAAATTGTACTCCCTTTCAAGTGAAGGTACAATTCCATGCTTTATTTGGAACCAACTTTAGTGACATTTCACATCAATGCATTTAGACATTCCCTAGCCCTAAATTTTTCTATCAGCCCTTTTATATTTTTGTATTTGTTTTAAATCATCATATCTAGAACAATTAGGTTCACAAATCCTTTCATAAGTATACGAGAGTTAATCTACTAGGCGTTGAGTCATAGATCTATAGTATTTTTATACTCAATGTCATAAAGGAAAACCCACCTAGGTTTTGTAGAGCCTGAAGTGCAGAGGAAAACACTATTGAAGGTGTTTCCTGTTTGTTGGCCTAGCTTCCAACAACTTTGAGCATAATATTAGGTAAATTTTTAGGAGTTACTAGAATACAAGTTGAAATTGATCCCCATCCTTAAATCTATGATTCCTTACCTTAATTTAGGCCTATGGAAATTAAGTTGATCCAAATCATATTTGTGTTTGTGGATTCAAACCTCATAATTTTAAATTTTAAAATTCAAATTCAAAACTTTGCCACCATTTTTGACAAGCCATTATGAGAAGACTAAAGTGCATATTATTCCAAATTGCATGCTAGAGTGGTGTGTTTGACTACTAGTTCTTATTAATTTAAATTATGCTTGGAATATAAAAATAACAACCAAAGTCAAAGAGCTTAAGGGAAAAACAATTTTGCACTTTAGAATTGTTGGTGACATCATCTTAGGAGCATATTGTAACGCTTGCATGTTATTAACAACCTTAGCTCATTATTGAATTGGTTTATCCAAAATTCTAACTAAGGAAAACATGATACTCATAATTCAATAGGTTCCCCAACATAGTTTAGACCTAAACATTGCCTATTCTTTATTTAATTTCAAAGTGTGTGCACTCATGACAAAAAATTAAAAAAATAGTCAACCAAATTGAATAATATGAATCATAAGTTCAATTCCACATAAAAATTTAGATGTACACTCACTAAGATCTCTTATGCACTCATTAAAATGACACAAAAAGATGCACACTGAAATTTGTAAATCAATAATAATCGTATGATAAAGAAATTAAATTGTGATATTATAGGAAATAGACTTCTAACACACATTTAGGGGAGAGGGCCCAGTAGTCGTGCACCCTAACTTCATGCTTCTAATTATCCTACGTCGAAATTTCAAATCACTCCCAAGTTTTTACAGCAACTTACTTGGCAAGTTCTCTGCTTATAACTAAGGTTTCAGGTCCATATCATCAAATATGATGCCACATCAGTATGCGTTTTTGTCAAGGTGTCCAAAAAGGCCCCCAAAAAAAGTGAGACCAATTCTCGTGCATTACATCAGGAGTAGTTGAGCGCTGATGTGGTATCACATGATTGGTTGCTTTTTAAATCAAAAGCATACATTTTGTTTAATTATGGGTAGTCAAATCACAACTATTAGACATTATATAAACAACTATTAGGTATTATAATTACGATTGAGTGCGCAACTATTGGACCTTGCACGACTATTGGACCCTCTCCCCTAATTATAGTTGATTGCGCATCTATAAAATGTACGCATTAATTTATCATTAATTAAACACTAAAATCAACTGTACGGTACGTTTTCCCATGCAAACCTTCAACTAGTTTATACCTAGTTATTCACTTTAAGACTTTGAAAAACAGACAAATCAGAACGAACTTACAAAAGCTCTCGTGAAGCTCGTGTATCGAACGATTACATTTCGCCGTCGTAAGACACTTTTGGCGTTGAACATAGAGAAATAAAAGGCAGTATGAAAAGCATCTTTAGGGAAGAAGTAATGGCGCGTGGGCCACATTTTGGCCTTGGTGAGTAAATGCCTCATCAAAAACTTGTGGAAGACCGCAGGAATCGTACTACAAATGGAAGGCCACTATTTCAAAACACAAGCCACCACACATTTAGTAACATCGCTCCATTTCACTGTTACAAAGACTAAAGATTTAGCGTAAAATATCAGCCTGAGCTTGTTGACATGCGAAGAATAAAACACTACTAGAGAGTAATATGCTGTTAGGGTTTAAAAGCCTAGAGAGATGTCGGTAGCTGTAAACCTTTAGTTCATTAAGTACTAGGGCGAAGGCTTCGAACCCTGTTCGCCCTGTAGACAGCGGTTAAAATTCTATATTATTAATATTCTGAATTAAAAGATGGAGAAGGGAAATGGCGGCCCAGCTACGAGACAGGGCATACTGCAGAGAAAGACGGCGCCGACTTCAACAGTGGCGAAGCCGGATTTTCCCCCCGAAAATGGAAACACTTCAATGCTTCGGAGTTCCACTTCGCTGTTACCGTATGTAAATTTTTCTTTGATTCGTTGAAAATTGTTTTACATTCTCCCTATTTACTTATTCAGGCAAAATTTCTGTGCTTTGTTGATGTAAAGAAAGAAATATTTAAGTCTGCCGAATTCGTCGCCCTATGCAGAATTTTCTATATTTGGGAATTGAAATCCTTTTTGTTTCCGTTCAAGCGGCTGTCGGTTCTTTTTCTAGCAAATTTTCAATCTTCTGTTCATGTAATGAAAATTTTGTTTTTTTTTGCAATTTTGTTTCCTTTTCCTTCCGGTGAACTATCCTAGGAATTTTCTAGATTGCAGTAAGGTATGCCCTATGCGAAATTTAGGTATTTTCTAGTTTCAATGACGGCAAAAATCGGTTTCCCATTGGAATAGAATGTAGTGCTTGAAATTTTGCGGTTTGGGAGCTTTACATGTTGAAGCAAACATGATTGAGATGGAGAACTTAGCAAGTTCCATGTGGCATATTTTAAACCTAACATCTTAGTGCTCAAGGGGAGAAGGAACTCAAATCAAACATCTAGAAATAAAGTTGGTTTTAAAGTTGTATGATAAAATGTTCAACTTTATTTCTAGATGTTTAAACGCCATGCCTACATGATGAGCACTTTTTACATAATGTAAATGACGTCATTGCTTGAGATGAGCTCTTTTTAAGTCGCGGTCGTCTCATGGGCTCTTTAAGACACATTGGTCTCATGGGCTCAAATTTCCAACGGAGACGTAAGCAATGCATGGAATTTGATCCCTCATTTATGGGAAAGACATGGTCTCTCGTTTAGAATTTGAGACCAAGGAACGTTGTAGGCTTAATTTGAGAGTTTTTTAATTTTTTTTTAATAATATTATGAAATTATTTAAAATTTACAATTTTTTAGTTGTGAAAGGAGCACATTCAATCCAAAGAGTTTGGAGAGTATTTTATAGAGTTTTGGAGCATGCATATTGTGTTTTCTATAATATATTTATAATTTTTTTTTACAATTTTAATCTATATAAAAATATAAGTACATTATATTTTAAAGAATTTCTTTAGGTATTAGATTAACCTTTTTAAATAAGAATATTAATTTTAGGTGTATGGCATTTTTAATATAAAATATATATTATTAATAATAAAATGAATAAAATAAACAAATTTGGAAATATCGACTAATACAATTAAAGAATCTATGAAGACTCGAGATAAAAAACGATCTTATCATGCTCTTAGAAAATGTGTATGACACTTTAAAAGATTACTTTAACTATTACATTGATCACTTCAAAGTGTTTTTAAAAATATAAGGTTCATCATTTTTTTAAACCTATTTAGATGTTAGGATGTTAAATATCTTTTCAGTATTACATGATTCCATTTTGACCACAACATGCTATTGAGATAATGCTCCTCCATCACATAAAATGATCAGGTTTTTTTAATCGTGTTTTTTGTTCATAAAAAATCGTAGTTATGGGTCCTCTTGTAGTTGAGAGTTAATCAATCTTCTAAGCATTATAGGAATAAGAGACATGCCCACATTTATTGGTTACTCTCTAATTTGTGATTTGTCAACATTAAATGCTAGGAAAGGTATCTTAGATCATCTTGAAATTGAGAGAATCATCATAGGAATAAACGAAGTCCCCACATTGATCAATTCCTTTCTAGTTTTTGTGATTTAATTATCATATATGAGATCTTTTAAGGCGATTGATAATGATGACTAATGTTTCAAACAATGTACGTAAATGAGTGATAATGGTATTCTTCATTATTTACTCTTGTTTAAGGCTAAAGTTTTCTTCTGTCTTTGATGACCCATTCTCCCTCATTATTTTATTTTTATTGTGCATTGATACAATTTCGTATGTGTATAATTACACTAAGATGTATCAATTACTTTTAGATTTAATCCAAAGTTTTTTTTTGCTGAAAATATTATAATTTTTTTTGCAACTAATTAAGTTTTATAGTGCATATTGATAATTTAACCAAAATTATGGTTTTCAAATTTAAAAAACTAACTTACCTTTTGTTTTCTCTCAACAATCAACCTATGCATATGATTCACATTTAAATATATTAATTATTGATGTTAATCATAAACCTAAAAACTAGTATATGTATCTTAAATACATCTATTTAATTAATATTATTAATTTCAAAATAGAATATGATGTAGAACATGTAATTTGCATTTACATAATTAAAAATCATGAAATTTTGTTATTCAATTAATTTCAATTGTGTGATCATAAAACAATTACAATACTTGTTGAATGGGAAGTGTTTAGTTGTCTTGATGACAAAGACTTCCATAAATGTTCATTCTCCTCCTACAAAGACTTCCATTAGACTTCAATTTCTATGACTCATAATCCAGACTTAGAGGATTCATTTTCTACATCTATGAGTCAACATCTTGAGGCCGAGGGCTCCAGTAATCCAACATTGGCAGAATCATTTGATGTACACACTTAGGCACCTAGTGTGGATAAAGATTCAATATGGTCATTTGAATCTTGGTATTCTTTCATCTACTAGTGTAGGTATCTTAAATACATCTATTTAATAAATGAATGATATGCACATTTTTTTTATTTGTTTGTATTCACATAATTAAAATTCATGAAATTCGACTTTCAATAAAACAAAACATTTACATTTTATTTGAATCTAAACATATATCAAGGCAATTGTGTAAACAAGTTAAACATATAATCTTGATTGACCATGTTTTATCTAACACACATTTCAAATTCATTTTTCTTTAAATTATTTTATTTTAAATTTAATAAATACCCTTGATAGTGTGACGATATGTATTACCTGTAAAAGAAGCCATGAGTTAAAATCTAATAGCAATAAGGTTGTACACCTTATTATATGTTATATTACAAGAAATACAAAGCAATTCCCTTTTAAGCTTTCAAAAAGATTTCATTGCTAAGTTGATGTCTTCAAAAAAATTATGTATTTCAAATAATCTAAACAATATAAGTGTAGAGGAAAATATACTTTCCTTGAGTTTAGTCTAGGCTAAACCTATGCATTAATCTAAATTAATAATAATTGTTTTATAATTATTTGTAATAATAAAATGTAGAAATGTAAATAAAATAATAGTACTTAATTTTATAACTAAAGAATGAATGATATGAGAGAATGATCCAAAATCTATAGTATTTCAATATATGGAATAAAGAATTTTGATGGGATATTTACTTCAAGATTCAAATATTTTATATTCATTTTCTGAGGTCAAGTCTGCTGTTCAAGATTGAATGTGTGATTATTTACTTGTCTTTCACTTGTGGACTTGATATGTTGTTTGGAATAAATCTTCACTTTGCATGATTTGACTCAACTTATTTTTCTTCTCCTAATATTTGAGGGTGATGATACTTAAAAACACCTTGATAAGGCATTGATAGGTAACAAGGGGACACATTTTCTTAGGTCAACTTGTAGAAGTTTGTATATAAAATTAAAAAACAACAGTCTTTGGAGATGCATATGCTCTTAGGAATACCCATGCTAATTTAGATTCTTTTTATTGTACTAATTGAAGTGCGAAATACAAATGATAAATGAATATATTTTTCAAAGTCATGGATGTTTAGAATGAATGCATTAAATGTGTTTGAATATAAAGACATACTAATAAATCTTTTGATTTTGTGTTTAATTGATTCTTACACGTAAATGATTTAATTAGAGCTAGCTCAAATTTAAATTTAAAAGAGTCAAATTTAGAATTAACCTTGTAACCATAGATTTGACTTAAGAATCAACTCTAAACTCGATCAAAGATATGAAAAAGGTTAAATTGATTATATAATAATCATATAAGAATTTACACATATAAACACTAAATTTTGAATGATGTGAATATATAATTAGTCGATAGGCTACATATAGTGTGAGATTTAAGCCTAAAACAAGTCTCACGCCTACAAATAATTTTTGAGCCATCGAAAAACAAGTTTCAGTTGTCGTTTAATGGTAAACCAACAATTGTTTAATGGTAAAAGCCTCCAAAATATCGGGCAAAAACCTCCAAAATCTCACTTAGCACATAAAAGCTAGATAAATATTGATTTGACAACTAGATGGGAACATTCTCTTTCCATTTGCAGTGTTTTTTTGTCAATTTGATGGTAGTAAGCTTTTTTGAATTAAACTATGTTAATTTTTTTAACATCAACTTTTCAGATCACAAAGTGCGATCTGAAATGTTGATGTTAAAAAAACTAACATAGTTTAATCCAAAAAAACATACTATGATCGTTATGGACTATGGAAATCTAATGTCTTTAATTTGATGGTAACTTTCTTTTTTCATTTGTATTGCTTTATGTTTTAAATCTGTATGCAAATATTTCATAATCAATTAATACTTAATTTTTTTAATTTAAAAAATCTAAATTTATCTAAGTTTATTTCATTATATTATTTAACACTTGTTATTAATTTAACCTAATCACATGCAACTATAATTTATAGTGCATCCATACACAAACACATACTCTCTAACATATTGACATACATATAATTTTCTATTAATGTAATGCTTGAACCTCTAAATACAAGTACTAATAATATGTAAATATAAAAATAAAAAAGTAAAATACAATAAATATGAAATAATTGACACATGATTAAAAAAATTAATTTGTTAGGAAAATCAAGTTGTTTCTCAATATATTAAAACACTTTCGTCAAAACAACCAAATGACGAATAACATCATAAACATTACAATAATAAAGAGAACTTTAGCCTACAACATATACGTCTTTTCACATACAACATTAAATATGTTTTCAATCCTAGAACTTGGCCCACATGTGATGTAACTTTGCTTGCACATAATGCTTCTCATGATTTAATTCTCTAAAATTTTGGCATTTCTCCAAGCAGCATTTGACTTTTGGAAAGTGGGCCCATACGAGTAGACGGCCTATTTTGTCATTCGAGTGCAGATTCAATGCTGAGGTCTTGGAGCGCATTCCACATAGCTCGGAGTGCATGTAGTCCGTCCCGTACGATATTTCTGACGGAAAACTCACGCAACTTTAGACAATTCTTTTTGTTAACCCTTCCCCCATCAGGGTGATTACAGCTTTAGCCACGTACCAGGTTAACCACGCATGAAAAAATCAGGGTCATGACATGGCCTCCGTAAAAGTTGCTTCATTAAAAAAAACATTGGTTGCGTTAGCAATTTTCGCATCTTCTTTTTCATATGTGTAGGCATTCAGCGTTTTCGAACCAGAAAAAACAAATAACACCGAAAAACGCTTCACATTTTGTCCTAGCGAAGGTAAACCGATTATTAAGAAAAGCATCTTGGAATCACGCAATGGCGTGTAAGATTTGTTTTGTCCTCTGTGCACAAGTAGTGAGCGAGCTGGAACTTACCTCTGTATAAATATCCATCCATAGAACCCATGTTTTTAATAAAATAGGAGACGATCTCGTACACCACTTTAATGGAAGCCGACAACTCAAATTTCAAACGACTATAATTTTAACCTTCTGTTTTTAACTCACTTGGAGGGAAGGTGAAGAGTTAGCCCTAAAATACCATCTCCAAATTGTCGTTTACCGCGCATATGGGGCGGGGCGAAAGATAAATTAATTAAACTCGAACTCTGCCTTAAGGTAGCAACAGTGATAGCGGCTGCAGAAGACTCATAATATCAGTCCAAGAATCGAACTCGGGTGGCCTAGCAGGTAGGGTTTTAGAGTCTAAGACGCATAAAATGGAGAAAGGTCTTACCTTTTCATCAGGCAAAAGACAGGGAATAATGCAGAGAAAAACGACGCCGGCGGCTTCAACTATAGCGAAACAGCAGGTTCCCGCTGAAAATGGAAGCACTATGACCCCACGAAATTCTACCTCGCCTAGTTCGCCGTATGTAAAATTACTCTCTTGGAAAAAAATAATTTCTTTTGTATATTTGGCATGGACTGATGTTGAATGCTTCAGAATTTGCGGTCGGCGCTATGGTGTTGGGATTTTTTTCTCTAATCTACTTGCTGTGTAATTGTGGTGCAAAATTAGAAGTTTCCGGGGTTCAAAAACCACTTACGGTTTGGCTACTAGAGTTACGGGCCACGTTATAGCCGAGAGGCATATTCATATTAGTGCCCTTCGATTACCTTTGGTCTAGAAGCCACGCACGGACGAATTGAATTTTAAAATTTGCTGATTCCTGCTTCCGCTATGAAATATTTTTTTTACAATTGTTGCCTTTTTCCCTTTTTTGCAGTCGCTGTAAAATCTTTTCCATTTTTTGCTTTGTGGACAAATTTCTTAATTTTTGTTATGGAATTTGAGGTCATTGCTGTATGCAATTTTTTTTTCTGGTTAACAATTAAAATCCTCTTTCCACTGCATTCTGTAAAGATGTTTTATATTTTCCCCTTCTGGAAAAAGTTATTTTATTTACCTACGTTTCACCAAGTTCCCCTTTTCATGAGAGTGGGGGAGGTAAACACAGGGACGCTCAAAGGGAATGCTTAAAAGTACCCTCAACATTCTAGAATGAAATTGAATTAGAAAATAGCACGGGGACAGAAATAGCAGTCACATCCCAATGGAACATAGTTACGTTTAGCTTGCAACATGTATAACAGAGTGACCATCAATCTTATTTCTGTGCAAGGGATTTTAAACCAAGCCATATTTTTTCTTATATGTAGCCCCAAAATTTACATTTCCTCATGGATGGCCTTGGATGAAAATAAATGATAGAATACTTGCTGTTTTTGCTTGCGATATGATGTTTTTTAAAATAAATCAAATTTAATTTATTTATTTTTCGCTAAGCCACTGTTAAATCATTTGCTGCTTTTTGCTATATGGAAAATTTCTGTTTTTGCTATTTTGCTTGGACCCGAGGCATGCCAGAGCTTATGTTAGTCTGTACAAAAAATATAAAAGGTAAAGAGAAAATAAACAAAATCAACCATAAAAGCAAATTTTCTTTGCATTCAAAGAAAAACATTACTGATAAATGATAATTCAAAATCAATTTTCTATTTTTTGCTCTTCTGTCAAAATTTCCATGTTTCAACATGGAATGTACCTATATGTATTTTATGTAGTGTGTGCTGTAAAATTATTTTCTTTTAAATTATTTCCCCTCTCGTGGTGAAGTTACTTGTTTTTCACTTAAGTTAATTTGTTTTTTGAACGGTACAAGTGCTAGCAAGAGAAAAACCTATTTTTTCTGGTTCAGAGGCTACAAAATTCTTTGGCAAATTTCTATGTTTTTATTTCATGAAATGAAAGTAAATATTTAATTCTGTATTCCTCTTTAAACTTAAATTACTTAATTTCTTAGTTTAGGCAAAGTTTCTGTGGTGGAATGGCATTTTGAAGAGAAATAATACTTTAAACCAATACAGGAGAAGCAATGTTAATGAAATATATTAATGCAATAGAAATAGAACAATTTCACACTCACAATAATACGTAATTAATTACCATGGTTAATTTACCCTTTTGGGAAAAAGCCAGCTCTCATATTGTATTAACTCAACCGTTCACAATAAGATATTTCTTGCCTGTGCTTAGCCCTAATCCATGTTCAATAATTTGTTGGCACATCACACTGGGAAACTACTAAGAATTATAACAATATGATGGGTATAAAAGCATAGTCTGAAAAACTATTTGTGGATGAGTGTACAGTTTATAAGGAGTGTAAACACAAGCAAGAAAAAGGAACATCCAGCATGTTTTACTTCAAACAGCCCAGGCCCTGGCAAGATAATTTTTATTTCTGGTTCAACCACTGTAAAATTGATTTGAGTTTTTGTCTATGTGCCAAAATTGCTGTTTTGTGGTGATGGAATGAAATTAAATGTTTGTTATTTACTATTTTGCGGATTTTTTCAAATAGAGGTGAGAGGACTGTTAGGAGGCTGAGATTGTCAAGGGCACTGACTATTTCGGAGGACACAAAAGTCTCTGATGCATGCCGTCGCATGGTCCTGCGCAAGGTGGATGCCGTTCTACTCACAGATTCAAAATCTGTTCTTTGCGGGATTATGACTGACAAGGTTTATATCCAAATAAATTATTATTTGTTCCCTTCAATTTTCCTTTTATAAATTATAATACGGTGTATGATTTTCTTTGCTTCTTTTCAAGACAAGGTTTGTGATGATTTGTTTCCAATATCTATTTCTTTTGATTATTTGCAATTTTTATCTTGTACTTCAATATTTGTAATGTGAGCTCAATTTTGTGATTTCTTTTCAGGATATAGCTACCAGGGTTATAGCAGAGGGTTTGAAGCCAGACTTGACACCGGTTTCAAAGGTTATGACAAAGGACCCTACCTATGTTATGATGGACACCTCAGCTGTTGAAGCACTTGAGAAGATGGTTCAAGGTGGGAGTCTTATTTTATTTTGCTTTCAAACTGTGCTTTATTTCTTTTGCAATGTAGTTATTACACTCGTGAAGTATGTGCAGGTAAATTCAGGCACTTGCCTGTTGTGGAAAATTCTGAAGTCAAAGCGTTGCTTGATATTACAAAGTGCCTTTATGATGCCATAGCAAAAATGGAAAAGGCTGCAGAGAAGGGAAGTGCCATTGCAGCTGCAGTTGAAGGTGTTGAACGACAGTATGGAGATGGTTAGTTTTTACTTATATTGTAGAATGAAACTCATCTAAGGTAAACTAAATTTAAAACTAATTCAAATTTTCAGTATCGAGGTGAGGCATTAAAATACCACCAGAAATCCAAAGACAAAAAGGTTCCATGTCATGCAGAGACACAAAAAATCATATAATCTCTCATCCACTTAATAGCACTTGCCACCAATGTCACTACAAAATATATGAATAAAAAATGTCTTATGGCCAATGGTCCGTAGAAACAATAGAGATATAAGATGAGAGAAAATGAACTTAACCTCTGTGGAATGGGTGACATCACCTGGAGACATCATTATCAGTGGAGTGTTTTGTAGACTTTTACTGCATATTATTGAACTTCTATCTAAGACTTCCAACAGTGTAGCAGTAGTTTGATTATCTGGCTTCCTATGTCAATTGTGCAGATAATGTGATATCTTTTACGCATCTGCACCCTATACATACATTGTCACCTGAGGTTCACTCCAAACCTGGGGTGTGTTTACCATTTGTGCACCTAGCTTGTGTGTTTTACACAAAAAGAAAACTGTTTGAAATATAGTCAAAAAAGTAAAAGTGAATATTATATAAGAGTTTTTAACCCTACGAAGATAATGTTTAAACTCTTGCATGGTTCTGTTTTTTGATATTTAACATATGTAATTTGGGTGTTTGAGCATTGATAAATTAACAATTTACACTTTTCTCATGATTGACGTATTTTGGTGTTTATCATTGTACATGTTCAATGTTTAAACTTTAAAGTGTTGGAGTTCATCATTGTATAGTTGTTGTGCTTTTAAATGGTTAATATCATTACTAAATTTTTGATTTAGTATTTATTTTATTGATGTACTGTATAGTTTTACTTAAACTTTACACATTTGCACCTGCGTACCCAAGTTTCTGTACCTGTATATTGTGTATCGCCATGCCTGTATTTTTTGAGCTAAGCTGTCAATACATTTTCATCTGGAAATGTGATGTAAAGCGAGCTCTTATGTGTCTGTGTGTGAATGCAATCGAAAAGGAAGAAGTTAACAAACTTGCTTGGAGTGTCCTGACAAAATATTGTGTAATGTGGGCGTTCTAGAGAAATAAAAAAACTAAAAAGCATAATATAGTCAACTTCACATTTAACAATCTAAGGAGCATAAACAAATACACATGAACCATCTAATTGTAAAAGTTGCACTGGGAAACCTTTTATTGAAATGCATTAAGAATTATGCTAGCAATTCATGTCATTTATATATTTGAAGTAAAACTATGCTTGTATGTAATTGATATGAAAGAATTTAGAAAGTGGCATTATTGGGATGGGTAGACATGAGATTCTGAGTGTCAACTACACCTTAATTACCTCATTGGTTAAGCAGAGTAGTCTGCTCCTAATTAATTAGTTGATTACACAAAGACCAGATGATACATCAAACAAGACAAAAAATTCACTAAGTGGGAAGTCATACTGGGCGCATCATGGAATTTGGGTGTTTTTTCACATATGTTAATATCAAGAAATTAATTGAAGAATGGCGAGTCATGTTGGGTGCACCAAAACAGCATAGTAGTAACATATTTTCCTTAAATAACATTTGAAATGCTTTTTATAAAAAAATATAATGTTTAAGTTCTTGTAGATTATTCTGTTTTAAGTTTCATTTTGTTTCTTTATTAATATGTACCGTTTCATTTGTATTTAAATGTAGTTATTTATTAATGTATCCTACTTACACATTATCTATATTGTACTTGCAGCTCCAAGTACCTTCATTGAATCATTACGGGAGCAGATGTTTAGGCCCACTCTATCAACACTCATTACAGAGAATAGAAAGTGGGTGTTACTATAATCATAGTGGTTATCTAGTGTTGTATTTATTATTTTTGTGAGGATAGTCTTATAGGAAAAAAATAAAAATCTGTACTATTACCATTTCTTATTATTTTAACAAAGTACAAATAGATCTCATTTATCCACCAATGTAAAATTGAAGTATTTTTTTGGTCAGGATAGCGACTGTCTCACCATTTGAATCCGTGTATATGGCTACAAAGAAGATGCGTGAACATAAAGTTAATTCAGTTGTGATTACATCTGGAAATAAACCAAAGGGAATACTCACGTATGTGCCACTCTTGCATAGTGTGCCAATTCCTGCTGTATTAAAAATTTCAGTTTGGTAATACAACTTGATGTTTTTTCTTTGAATAGTCTTTAGCACAGTGAAAAATATTAAAACTTGTACATATGTTGGACTGCAGTTCAAAGGATGTGCTTGTACGGGTTGTTGCACAAAACCTTTCTGCGGAGACTCTTGTAGATAAGGTTTGTTTTAAGTTGTAGATTCTGATTTATGTGCTGTTGCTAATGCTGCATGCAATTGATGCAAAAGAAACATTTGAAGAATCAAGCACTGACTTTAAGAAAGATGTAAGATGAGAGTGTCCTGTTTAACATTGAACTTCATTCACTTCATTTATTACAGTAACATGATGACAACCTAGGGTTTCTAGGGAAATAGAAATAGTCTGGAACAAAACATATATAAGTGCTTGAGACTCGTCACTTGGTACTATAATTGGTTATTAATTTTTTTTCTTAAAGTACTAATTACAGCTAAAATAATTCTTGAAGCGGTCAACAGCAAATATAGGAAGTTAATATGTTGGGAAAAGATGTAATATTTTGAGGTATGCAATCAGATATTGCAAGTCCATTGGTGTTTAAGAATCAATATAGGTAAAAGTAAGTGGGATAAAAGTCATCATAGGGCATGTTGTAATCTGATTATTTGATTCCAAAGCTTATAACCTTTAACATTTTCACCATATCCAATGAAAATACATCTTTCAGCTTTTGCATCCAACTTAGATCACTTACTTTTAGGCATGTGAACATAAGCCTCACAACCAAGAACCTTTAAATGTGAAATAGAAGGTTTCTTACCTATCCACACTTCATAAGGTGTCAAATCAAGAGGCTTACAAGGGGATCTGTTTAACAAGTAACAAGCAATACTCACATCTTTTGTCCAAAATCATTCATCTAACTATGAATCACCGAACATACTTGGCTCTTTCCATAATTGTCTTGTTCATCCTTTCTGCCACCTCATTTTGTTGAGGAGCACATGGAGTAGTCTTCTACCTAACAATACCTGCACACTTACAAAACTCATCAAATTCCATAGAACATTATTTCCCTCCATTGTCTGATCTCAAAACCTTTATCTTACAATCTGATTGCTTTTTAGCTAAGACTTTAAATTCCTTAAACTTAGGAAAAACTTCAGATTTATGTCTCATAAAATAAATCTAGGTAAATTTTGAAACATTATTGAGGAAGGACACAAAATATTTAGGTTTTCCAATAGATTCAATACCCACAGGACCAAAAGCATTCAAATGAATAATCTAATTTAATCTTTAGCTTTATTATTGCTTGAAGGAAAAGCTGCTCTATTTTGTTTACCAAACACACAATGTTTTTAGAAATCAGAACTCTCATCAAAATAAAAAAACTGTCCAACTTCTTTTTTTAGATGGTTTTTAAACTAGTCTCACTTATGTGACCCAATGTACAATGCCACAACATACATTTATTTTTCAGTTTTCTCAATTACATTGGTAGATGGCATCTAGCCTAAACAGAGTTCCATCCTTGCCCCTCTCATTATCACTAAAATCTCTGTCACTAATCTGTAACCATGCTTATCAAGTGTTACATGCATTCCTATATCATTCAACTAAGAAACCAAAATTAAATTTTTAGCTAATCCAGGAATATGTAAAACATTAGGGAGGACTTTTAATCTCCCACCACTAAAACACAACTGTACATTTCCTCATCCAAAAATGGCATATGAACTATTATCCCCAAGTTATACTTCCCCACCATCATATTTTGCATATGTAGAAAACCACTCCTTATGAGGAGTCGCATGATAGGAGCATCTTGAATCAATCAACCAATGTTCATTAGATATAAAATTACATGAAAAAGTAAAATTTCATCTCCTGAATTAGAGGACTTTTGCATGGTGGAATCGCATGGTTTTCTTGTTTCTACATTTCTTCTTCGTGTTTCCTTTTACCATAGTTCCAACATATTTTTTTTTTTTATCCAGAGACTTAAATCTGTCCTTTGACTTGTCCTTAGACCCCTTTTGATCTACATAGATCCTCTTTCCTTGGACCTTCCCTCGGCATGGAGAGCATCCTTTGAACTATCTATAGTGGCTTTCTTTGTCTTTTCCTTTGACAACAAAGTTGCATTAACATTGTCCATCTTTGGAGTATCAGAAAAGTTAGCACCAAAGTCAAGAATCATGTTCTCCCATGACTCAAGTAAAGAACATAGAAGCATAATACATTTATCTTCTTCATCTATCTTAACATCAACATAAGCTAATTGATTCAAAATCAAAGTAAATGTATTCAAATGCTTTCCTATCAAACTACCCTCCTTCATTTTAAGAGAAAGTAATAATTTTTTCAAATATAATTTATTTACCAGATTTTTTGCTTGGTAGATCTTACCTAACCGTTTCCATAGATCATTAGCTATTTTCTCTTCATTAACATTCAATAGGATAGAGTTTGCAAGACAAAGTTGGATAGTTCTTCGTGTTTTCTTATACATCTTATCCCACTCATCTTGATCTATCTTGTTTGGTTTCTTTTCTTTTGTTGTTGCCAACCATTGATCCCTCTCTTCAAGGAGATCCTCCATTTTCAGCTTCCATAACTCAACCATTTCCATTGAACTTTTCAATGTCCAAGCAAGGTAAAGATGTAGCCATGACTTCGTCACACAGATCTGCAAAACAAATTCAACCAAAACTCCTAGTATAGCTAAAAAAATCTTTACCATTCCACCCAAGAAGCAAAGTTGGCCATACTCTAATACTAAATTTAGAAATAAAGGTGCACTATATATGGAATCTTCTTATGAATTGTAAAAATGATCTTAATTAGTGTATAACCAAATGGAACAAAAGAAAACTATGGAACAAAAGAAAAAAACACATAACATTGTGTTTATGTGGGGAAACCCTTTTGGAAAATAACTCCACCAAGAAGAGAGACCTAAGTCTGTATTATCTTCAAAATATAAGTTACATCCAATCCTTCCTTTGTCCTCTTTAATCTTAAATCCTTCAACACCTATATAAACATAAATTTCTTATTTGCTAGTTGCATTGCCTTACTACCACCTTAGGCACTACTTATATAACATTTTTACCCCATAAATGAGGAATCCAAGTTGGTTATCAAATCCAAACGCCCCTCCTTGAATAAACCAAGCATTTAAGACATAGGATAATGTAGGTTGCAACCATTTTACTTACTTTGGGCACTTGGTTGTTATTTTCTAACCAACTTGGTGATTATTTTTCTTAAGTTCTTAACCACTAGGTGTTTTAGCTATATTAAGAATAGCCACAAAAGGTGTCATAACAACCTCATGGAATGTTGGGCACCCAAAACCACCATAACTTCCAAGATTCTCTTTTGGTAAACAATAACTTATCGTCCATAAAAAACAGCTATTGAACCTCCATAAAAATTAATTACCGTATCAGTAAAACCCTAATGATAAAAAATAATTATTGTTGATGGTGAATTCTTCATCCCTTAAGAATGATTTTTAAACAATATTAGAAGTAATTAAATACATAGGATTTACAAGGTTGATGACAACTTAATTGTAACAACACTTTTATTTATTTTTCATTTTCATAAGAAGTTTGTGAGTTATTTTTGTCATTTGTTGTTCGAAAAGGAATGATATTGCTGATGCAAAACAATGGTTTTAATTGGAGTTATCTAAAATCTGAGGGAATGCTAGGGCCAATAGTGTTGTTATTCAAATAATAAGTGTTTGTTGAAGGTTAAGAATCGGATTTGTATTGTTATTTTGGCTTGGTTTTTGAACATTGTGTGTTTGAGGCAACTGGTGACATGACACATGCTTTAATTGGTTGTGAGAAGCCTGCTAGAATTTGTGAATTTTTTTACTAGATAGTACACTAGACATTTGTCACATTTGAAAGTGAAGATAGCGTCACATCTATTAGTATCCTGCATCTTAATAAGCCATTGACAATAACAAAGCTATTTTGTATGAAACATAAAACGAGAAAGCTAATAAAAAGCAGAGCAGAGAAGATATAGTAGTATCTTTGTTGGAGAATGGAGAAATGACACATATTATATTAAGTTTGACCATGTAAGTGCTTGACATGCTTGAGTGACTAGATTGCTTCTCTTTGTATAATCATGCATTCTATTCATTAGAGGTATTGTTTATAGTACATTGGAAAGGTCCTTGTTATAAATTATAGTCACAACATTTTTGTAAAATATTCTTTTCTAAAGAATCTTTGATGAACTAATCCTTAATTTTGAATGGAAGCATATTTAATGGGATTGGCATTATACCTAACAAGATAAACGGATTTTGTTTGTGTTATCATTTGGAATATGCATCCTGCTGAATCTTGAATCCAGCTATCCTCTGAAACATGGGATGACCTCTTGAGTTGTGGGACTCGTGAAACTCGAGGTCAAGCTTTGATTAAAGGCGGCTTCCCCTTGGTAAATCACCTAAATACTAACTCTAACTAAAGATCTTTGCTGGGAAAAGAGATAAGAAAGAACTGGTAATCTGAATCTAAAACAGAAAATGAAGGTGATACACCAAATATAGCAGATTTCTACTTCCTTTTAGCAACACAACTTATAAATTTCAATCTAAAGCTTCACGCAGTAATTTGCAACAATAATTTAGAGGTAAACTTAGAACAACAACAATCAAGGAGCCATAGAACTCACAATAATACCTACTTTTCTTTCATACACAGAGAAAATTGAAACAAGTAGAGGCAAAAAAAGTAAAAGATTACATCACAAGCATACAATCAACCATTGTTTCAGAGTGAAACAAGGTTGAAGATGCAATCAATGAAGAAAATTACAGAAGTAAAGACCTAATTTTGATTGAAAAAATTCAAGGACTGAATGCCACTTTGTCACAATAAACTTTTCCAATGCTTTGCAACAAAGCATAGGCCTCTTATTTATAGATTTTGAGGGCCTAAAACTCAGAAAGTCATATTAACTTTAGATATTTTTCCAATGAGTTATCATCCTTATGCTTTTTGGATAAGATATTTGTAATCCTTATCCTCTGTGGATAAGATATTTGTAATCTTTATCCATTCCCTTTAGACTTCCTTGAAGTTAGTGAACTCCTTTATTATTTTTGCATGCTTTGCTGATTTTGTAGAAAATATTCTCTTTTTTTGTTCTGTTTTTTCAAAAAAATCAGGTAACAGTTTGTATGATTCAAAAGATCATAAACAACACTTATTACTTTGAATATCATTGATAAGAAATGAACTAAATTGGTTGGCCCAATCCCTTGTTAATGATATGTGGCAGCTTCGGGTTCATCCTTCCAGCCTCGAGTAAAGTCATAAATAAATGTAGCCTATTGGCTATTTATTTATATGTGAGAATAAATGAGTATGGGCGCATCTCTTTGTAAACAATATTATTCTCATTCTGGCCGACTTTCTTTATGACTTGTATTTATTATTTATCATTGTATCTTGGCCGACTTGATAAAATTGTAATTTATGGTTATGGTTGAGGCCAACCTTGTGAGGTCTCTTATAGTCATGCATTTATAAGAGACCACCTCTCTCTCCTTGTTCATCAATCAAGCAAGCTCGGATTATTCCTTCATCCAAGTGCGAATTCCTTCAAGAGCAGATTGCGAATCTCTCTAGGTGCAGATTTAGATCACAAGGAAGAGCAGATTATCATCTGTTATTGCATCTAGAGTTGATGCTGGATATTGGCCTTGTGATTGGCCTCATTGTAAAGATAATTGTTGCCATTATTATTAATACAAGAGGATCTTTGTTGCTGGGTTTTTCTCCCTCAAGTGGAGGGTTTTCCCAGGGTATCTACTGTGTTATTGTCTGATTTGAATTAATTCTCTGTGCATTCAATCTGATCACCTAAATTTCAACATGGTATCAGAGCGGGTTTAAGCAAGATCGTGATCAGACTTGTCTAAGCAGTGTGTGGAAGATGGTGACCGGTGTCAAAGTGGAAGACAGCATCCTTGGAGATACTCTCACCCTTTCAGACTTAGCAAACGACATTTTGATTGAGGAGCGATGCCACTGAAAGGGCGGAGCTATCATCTATCCAGAGCAGCGACCCTCAGGACACTGAACCCTCGATTAAGTATAAATTCTCGAGTTGTTCCGCCAGGCACAAGTCTCTCTTCGTGCCTAGTTCCTACCTCATGACAGACTGGGAGTTGTGAATCGTCGGCATCAGCTACCCTTTGTCCGCAGTGTCATTTTTTTTAAGGTGAGGAATTTGCACTCAATCTCAGGATGGGCACGAGAGCTAATAATCAAGTCTAAATATTGTTCCATCCTTGGAGCAAGGAGTTGCAGTCTATTCTCATCGCACATACCAAATCGGGCCTGGACGCATAGACTTTCCGATTTCTACCAATTATTTCCTTCGCAAATGTTGGGATCGTGATTCCAAGTGTGGTTGGCATGAATTCGTCAACACTGAGTATCATCATATCGGCTGAGTGTTCTTTCATCATTCCGCGAGTATTATTGGAGCCAGTCACCGTCAGCTTTTGGACCACATATTTGTTGTGATTCATTATTTTATGTAAAGCAAAATCATCATTCTATGTGGGTAAACACTCTGCAACAGTTTTCATCACCGAGCTGTGCGGTTGGGTCATGGGAAGATTTCAGGAGATCAATAATCTTGATACGATGGAGTAAGGAAATATCGGGTTAAGAGAATATCGAGCCTCGATGGATCCTCCGACATTGGTGATTGTCGCACCTCCCCTAAGTGAGAGATCGAAGATCGTAGATATGGTCACATTCCGATAATATGAGATTGCCGAATGAGTGACGCCAGGGTAGCAACGGGTTCATGTGCTCCAGTCATTGGATCTGAGGCATCAATGCATATCGTCCATAGTCAGGCAAAGAGGACCTCCCTTCGATGCTTCCTCTGCCGAGAAGGAGACGGACTGTGATTCGCGCCCAGCCCGATCATTCAAATCATTCTCATCGGGTTTGATCTTATCTAGAATAGCTCCTGTGAAATGCCGTTCGAATAAATATTTTGATTCGTATTTTTTTTAAAAAGAGCTCCTCCTTCCATTCTCATTGGTTAAGGATACTACTGTCGTGGAAGGCATGGGCAGTATTAAAATGAATTTAAATGGAATCTGTGGAGAAAGATCTGTTGTCTCTATGGGCTGTACTAAGTTGAGTCATTATTCTGGAACAAATCAATTCAGATTTCAGGAAAGATAAGTGGCCTGAAAAGTGTCTAAGTTGAGCACTTAAGGAGATCTTTTTTTTTCTTTTTTTATCGAGATAACTGGAAACAGAGTACATCATAAATTGTTCAAATTTAACCTTGGAAAGGGCCTATGTTCAAGCTGTGGAGGTTGCGGACTGATCTGAGCTGTGGAGGTTGCAGACTGATCTGAGCGCAAGAGCAGTGTTCCTTACTGTGTCAAGTATTTGCATCCATCAGAACATTTAAAAAGATAAGTATTCTTTTGTTTATGTTTTCAGTCTGCTAAGTTGAGTAGGTCTAACATTGTTTACTTGAATCATGAATGTTTGGTAAAGTTCGTGGTAGTAATCACTGGCATGAGATCTTTGGCAGATGTCATCACTCATTGCATTTCATAGTACAGATCTCTGAGTGTGACTCTGAGATGAAATGTGAAATGCAATTTCATTGTGATGATCACATCGATATCTTTCTCCGTGTTCATGGACTGCGATGGGGCCTTGAGAAGGCTAGTCCTATATGGAACATGCTGGCTGCATGTAAGAAATCTATAGTTGTGCAGACTGTATTTTGTTGATGCTGAGTTTAGCACTCTCAAGAGGAGCAAAAGATGGAAGCAGGACATATCAGAATTCATTAAAGATAAGTTTCTTTATACCTTCATTCTGATTTTTTGATATATTTCTATTATAAATTGAGTTACTTATTCATGTTTTTATAAATCCTTATGTGTTCATGCTATAACCTGAGATAGTAAACCTTGTACGATTCTAGTCTTGATATTTCTTTGGATAGTCATAAAACTGTTAGTAATCTCTCTCTAAATGCCTTGTGAACAGCTAGAAGCAGGTAAGTGATGAGAGATTGCTTAGCGATGAAAAGATTGAGGTATCTTATGAGAAAGTTATGCCAACCAAAGAAATAATCAAGCACGAAGTCACAACTTGCAGCCATGGGACTGAGTTGGTGGCTAGAGGGAGTTCACTTCCAAAAGTCTTCTTTGCAAGTTCTGAAGCAGGAATCAAGAGGGAGCTTTGTAACTCACTGAGAAGAAGCGAAGATTACAGTATTGCACAGCTGCTGAGATCAGAATTGCTCAAGACTGTCATCTGGATTTGTCATTGGTAGCTCCGCAAACCTATTCAGAATAGTGAGATCTGAGATAAAGGAGGACTATTCTGAACTCTCTTCAGTACTAGAGGTGTGCGTTGGAAAACCTTTTTTTTTTAAAGTGTTGCAGGCAATCTTGGATGAAGAGGTCGGAAGATTGAAGCATGCTTAAAGATTCAAAGGAGTCACTAACCCGGAAGAAGATGTGAAATAAGCATATCCCGAGATACTATGGCAATGTTTTGGATATGGGCTGAGGTATACTCGATGCATTTGGAGTCACTTTGGTTTCACTGATTCCGATTAGCGTTGTGTCACATCGTAAGAGCAATCTCTTTGGTTGTGCTTCATTGGGTTTTATTATGATTTCGCGTAGTAGGAAGCAACAGAGTACTGAGTATAGCAGAGGCTGAGTACATTGTAGCTTACATGGCAACTCGGGAAGCAGTGTGGCTTTGTAAGCTCCTTGTTGGATTGTTTGGACAATCAATGGAGCCTACCATTATTCATTGTGATAATCAGAGTTGCGTGAAGTCATTAATCCCGTGGTTTCCATGACAACCAAGCATGTTGAGATCAAGTACCACTATATCGTAGATATGGTAATCGCTGGCTACCGCATGTGCTGGAGTGCATTACTACACCGATGAGCAGACGGGCAGATATTCCCCACCGCCGTAATAAAGGTTAATAATTTCGAGATAAGCTGGTATGGTGGAGAATCCACTTTGATCGAGTATGAGTCTCAAGATCGCTGAGCCTTGTTTAATGAGTTCTTCTCTATGAGAGAAGTTCGAGGTGAAATCCCTGTTAATGCATTTCTTCAGGACGGAAGAATTTGAGGTGAGCCCTTGTTTCCACCCTCTGAGCTGAGTCATGGTGGATGTCATGTGTGTGACTCCATGACATATGTTGTACTTGTGTCTCACCCTCTGAGAGAGTCATGGTGAAAGTCACTTGAGGTGACAACATCACGCAAGTGATGAACACTTGTACTAACTATTGCATTTTCTTCTGTGACGGAAGAATTTGAGGTGAAAGCCCTTGTTTCCACCCTCTGAGCTGAGTCATGGTGGATGTCATGTGTGTGACTTCATGACAACATCACGTGAGAGAGTCCGTGATGATCTTCTTGTACTTGTGTTTCACCCTCTGGGAGAGCCATGGTGAAAGTCACATTGAGGTGACAACATCACGCAAGTGATGAGCACTAGTACTCACCAATTGATGGTTGATATTGAGACGATATCTAATATCACATTGAGGTGATATTCCTCTCTTTGTATCTGATTGCAGGCAATGATGGCAGATGGACCTCATATTGAGATGGTTCATATTGTGCAGCTGGAAGTTCTCTCCCTAGCTGAGAGGGAGTGTTAATGATATGTGGCAGCTTCGGGTTCATCCTTCCAGCCTCGAGTAAAGTCATAAATAAATGTAGCCTATTGGCTATTTATTTATATGTGAGAATAAATGAGTATGGGCGCATCTCTTTGTAAATAATATTATTCTCATTCTGGTCGACTTTCTTTATGACTTGTATTTATTATTTATCATTGTATCTTGGCCGACTTGATAAAATTGTAATTTATGGTTATGGTTGAGGCCGACCTTGTGAGGTCTCTTATAGTCATGCATTTATAAGAGACCACCTCTCTCCTTGTTTATAAATCAAGCAGCTCGGATTATTCCTTCATCCAAGTGCGAATTCCTTCAAGAGCAGATTGCGAATCTCTCTAGGTGCAGATTTAGATCACAAGGAAGAGCAGATTATCATCTGTTATTGCATCTAGAGTTGATGCTGGATATTGGCCTTGTGATTGGCCTCATTGTAAAGATAATTGTTGCCATTATTATTAATACAAGAGGATCTTTGTTGCTGGGTTTTTCTCCCTCAAGTGGAGGGTTTTCCCCGGGTATCTACTGTGTTATTGTCTGATTTGAATTAATTCTCTGTGCATTCAATCTGATCACCTAAATTTCAACATCCCTAAGGTTGTTTGCTTGACACATGCATTGCTGTTCTAAGGTTATGAGTAGAGATTATTGTGTTAAAGGTTTTTGAGAAGGATTTCCTAGGTGTAGTTTATTCGAATTTGATTTCTGCCATCCAATTCGGTCCAAACAAGCTAAAATTTCAAAATAGTCTTCATCGTCTACAAGCTTAGTCCATTTGAGTTCAATGTTATTTTAATTGGGTATTTATTCTCTTCAAAAACTTTTGTGATTTCTAGTTGCACATTTCTATCTTATTTTCTCAGATTTAGCATTAATTTTACTTGCATATCCATATGGTGAAATTTTGTTGCACATTCATACCTTGTGTATTTGTGTTGTGTTCACATTGATAATTCTACACTAACAAGGATAAGGTAGTGTAGTGAGAAAGTTTTATATTGAGGAGTAGAGTTTGGTTCTATTTACCTGCGTTTTCTTGACTGCAACATGATAAAGGGTGACTTTACCCTTGCATATGTTTTAATTGTGGTTCATTTACATTCTTAGTATCAGACTAGAGTTTTATCTTATGCCATTTGCATCACCATATAAGCAGTTCTTATAAGACATGATGAAAAAATCTAATATTTGATTCCTTTTTAATGTT
Organism: Sequoia sempervirens; assembly: GCA_007258455.2. Taxonomy (NCBI): domain Eukaryota; kingdom Viridiplantae; phylum Streptophyta; class Pinopsida; order Cupressales; family Cupressaceae; genus Sequoia; species Sequoia sempervirens. The sequence continues at coordinate 94,675,513 of VDFB02168118.1, forward strand.
CTTTAAAATCTGTTTCCTCCAAGTAGGTAATGACTCGAAATCCAGAGTGTGCAACTATAGACACAACAATTGTTGATGCACTGCATATCATGCATGATGGGAAATTTTTGCATCTTCCAGTTATTGATAAAGGTAAGTGTTGTGCTAAATATTAGTGACGTTAATTTGGGAAAGGCACACTTTTGACTGTGCTAAGTCTGTGCAGATGGATTCGTTGTAGCTTGTGTAGATGTATTACAGATAACTCATGCAGCAATATCCACAGTAAGATTTCATTTCTTTTTTTATTGTCTCTTTTGAAACTTTACAATTTCAGTATTTTAGGTTAACACAAAAGCTTGATCGTGGTAAGAAAATTTTCTTTTTTTAGAGTACAATGTACATGTATTTATTTCAATTGCTTGTTTTTTCTGGTCTGAAACTTTACAACTTGCAATTAATACTAACAATTGGAGTGTATCATGTCAATGGTAAAAAGTATTTTAGATTTACTAAGATTAGTAACAAAATAATTTACACAAAAGAAGAATATAATAGGAAATATGCTACAAATAGCTGATAATGAAAAGCCACTTTGACGGGGCAACCTCCAAAGGTCAGCTACTCTGAGTGGGCTACCTTGAACGGTCTTCAATAAACAAAATACACAATATGATGATAATAAACTAACCGCTACGTCCTATATATACCATACTTATGCCACGGATCCCACTTAGACCATCTATACAAAACAATGATCATATAACTTAATTAAGGGTTATTTGAGCCATAAATCAACTACAAATATCAGCATGCACACCATAGATTAATGGTGTAGTAGACTTGTTGATAATTATAGTAAACATTTTCATTTTGTAGTTATCTATGACAGGTTGATTTGATGTGAGTTTTTAGTGGTTTGTGTTGGTGTCATTAAATGCCCTAGGATTGTAGAGAGGAGTGGGATCCAACACACTACTCACACATGCATAGTGTAAGCTATGTACTAGTTAGAGAATAGCAAGTTATGTTCCTAGACATGATATTGTGGGGTTATGGACATGCTGACATGTGGCACACATCCATTTAGTTAGTTATATTGAGTTATGTTTGTTTAATTAATTATATTGGGTATTGAGTTGTCTTCCATTGGGATAATTGGTTTACTCTGTTATGTTATTAGTTGGATATATAGGAGGTGAGGATCACTGTAAGGGATAGATGAATATTATTATATTTGATTTTGATCTCAAGATGAAGATATAGCATGGGCCCTTTTCTTCCATAATGAGTATTGTATGGTGTTTCCTATCCCAAGAGTTTATTCTATATCTGGATGTATTGGATGTGAGGGCATCTTGGCCCACAAACATCTTGTATTGTGTGATCTCTATCTTATATTTCATATTATTGTTATTATTCTTGCATATTTTAGTTATTACATGTGTGGATCCTAATATTTCCAATGTAAAGAGGGATACCTCTAGTGAAAGAACCCTCAACTCTACACCTTAGAAACAAAGAGGATAGCAGAATTTTAATAACAGGGTAAAAGAAGGTTTATGGCCGGTTCTTTTGGTTGAGAAAGTGTAAAGGGTTAAGGTTCTAAATTAAGGGATGACAATTGAAACTGTTTTTTCAGGTGGGTGCATAATGACAACTTATACTCTAGTGGAGCAACAAAAAGAATAAATTGAATTAGAATTACTCCTTTTCCTTCTCCTTTCTAGTAAAATGGATATAGAGTCAAATAACAAGGTTTTCACTTTCTTGAAAACCTTCGGAGTTTCAAGCATGCGAGTAAATAAAATAGAATCAAGCAACCACCAACTAGTATATATGCAAAATCATGTCATGAATTAACTGGTGGTTCTCCGAGTTTCACAGGCAAGGGGGTGCAGGGGTGGGGTTTTTGTTATGGCAGATTTGTTTTTATTTTTAAGAATTTTGGGGATGATGGGGGATGTTTATTAAAATAATATAGAAAAATAATGTTTAAAATTTTCAAATAAAAATAAATTAAAAATAGTGTAAAGTAAAGCTAAAGAGGCTGACATTTGAAAAAATATATACAATGTGCTGAATTTGTAATGTGGCATTCAATTGATCTAATAATCAGTGTTTCTCCAAGTTTCTAGGGTGAGGGACAGAGGATGGGGTCTTGGTGATGGCAAAAAGTTTCTTAAATTTTAGGGATGGCTATATATATAAATCAAAAGTTACACAAATTGTACAGAATTAAATTGCAGATATTTTTCCCAAAATATTAAGTGAGTTTGTTTTTATAAAATTTAAAAATAACTTAGGGGCCAAGAAAAATATGTGAACAGATATTTTATAATTATAAAGGAAAGATTTTAAGTTCTTAGGTCATCAATTTTAAAGGCTATGAAAATAGGGGTATTAAATAAACTGTTCTACAACTACAGCTGCATCTTCCACTTATTCTCCATGAGTCCGATCCCTTGAAAAGGGAAGTTCAATCAGTGCAATCAAGTTTGAGTCTTTAATAAAATAAAAGTATGCCACAGTTAATAGAGTTATTATCTTCTAATATTTGCAGTACTGTTTGCAACACAACATCTATGCATAGCCTGGCCTTAAAATATCATAAAACAACTTGAAAGTTAAAACAGCACAACACAATCAGTTAGTGTAAGTAGCATCATTATTAGCAACAATATTTTTCCTCCACGCCAAGATACAAAATGTCAATGCAGATATGCCTAATGAACTAGATGATTTCCAAACCAAATAGATCAATTGATGACACAAGAATCTCTGAATCAATATGAAACAGACAATTATCCAGATTAACATTTAAACTGCAACCAGTGGTTTCTACTTTGCAGCTGTACAATCTGAGAAATCACATCTCGAAAATATGTGCTCCAAGACCTTGAACACCAAAGGCAGATACATGAAAAGTTGAAAACTGAGGATGCTACTACTAAATACAGAAACAAAGCGGCACTTCCAAGTAGGGAAGCTCCAAACAAAGACATCTTGTGTAGAGCAGTGGAAGAATTAGTGGGCTCATTAGAGGTATGCTGGGGATGCCCTAGGAACCCCATGGAACCTCTGTTATGGGTAACGTCTTAGGTATGTCCCCCATGTTGAAGGGGTGTCCTTGGGACAACCCGAAATTTTTCAGGGAAAAGGCTATAGGGTGCAGGCATTTTGTCCCTCTCTCACTATCCACAAAATGTTCCCCATCCCTAGAATAGGGTTAAAACTTTGGTTTGGAGATGCGTCCTAGGGGAACATTCTAGTAATAATCCATTTGATAATCATAATGACATAATATGATTTTTAAATTTTATAGTGTTTCACCAAGTTTCCGGGATTGAGAATTTTTCTAAATTTTTAGGACAATAGGGGAATTTTCTGTGATGGGGGGACATGAGGATGGCAAACATTTTCTTAAATTTTGGGGATGATGAGGGGATGGCTATATATATGCATATACCATAATTTCACAAAATGGATAAAATTAAAATGGCAGATGTTCTTAATAAAATATTAAGTGAAAGAAAATTTATAAAATTTACCAATATTTTATAATTATAAAGGAAGGCTTTTAAGTCTGTAGGTCATCAAGTTTAAAGGTTACAAAGACAGGGATATTAGATAAATAAATGTATTTAACTGTTCCACAACCACAGCTGCACCTGTCCCTTATTTTTTCATGAGTCCAATCCCTTGAAGAAGGGCAGTTCAATCAGGGAAATCAAGTTTGATTGTTTAATAAATTTTTTATTAAATTTTAGGGATGATGTGGGGATGGCTATATACATATACCATAATTTAATGTATAAAATAAAAATTGCAGATATTTTTACTAAGTGAAATAAATTTATAAAATTTAAAAATAAATTAGAGGCCAAGAAAATTATGTGAGTCAAAATTTTGTAATTATAAAGGAAGGCTTTGAAGTTCTTAGGTCATCAACTTCAAAGGTTATGAAGACAGGGATATTAGTTAAATAAATGTATTTGACTATTCCACAAACACAGTTGCACCCATCCCTTATTTATCACGAGTCCAATCCCTTGAAGAAGAGCAGTACAATCAGTTTTAATTGTCTAATAAAAACTATGTCTTAGTTTAATAGAGTTTCTATCTTTAAAATATATAGAATACAGTTTGCAACATAGCTTTAATGCAGAGGCTGGTATTAAAATAATAAAAAGCAACTTGAAAATTAAATCATCTCAATCCAATCATTCAAGACATGCAGTATCATTATTAGCAGCAACATTTTTCCTCCACACTGGGGTACAGAATATCCACGCAGATATATTCAATAAAATAGACAATTTCCAAACCAAACAGAGGAATTGATGACACAAAAGAATGAATATGAAACAATCAATCATCCAGATCTAGTATTTAAACTGCAAGTTACAGTTGCTCCTTAGCAGCTGGACAATTTAAGAAGTCGCTGCTCCAAAATACAAGTGTATAGACCTTGAACGACAAATGCAAGAACAGGAAAGCTGAGGGTGCTATGACTAATCACAGAATCAAAGTGGCACTTCCAAGTAAAGCAGCTCTGAAGAAAGGCATGTTGTGTATATGCTCTGTAACTGCTGAGTTTATAACCCTAGAGATACATTAAACATAGATTCTCTTAAGCTAGCTCTACTCTTTCTACTTGGAGCATATACTACACTATTGTTTTACAGTTTTGAATAACAAAAAAAGGAAAATAACTATGTCATGCCCCCTTATTTTGAATTAAAATAACTAATAATATTTTTTAAAAGTTTGGCCTGGCAATTTTAAATTAAGGGGCAACTTAAATATTATTAAAATATATATTTTTAAAACACATTAAAATAAAAAGTATTTTTTAAATACAAAAAAAATATAATAAATAAAATTAATAAAACAAAAAAAAGTATTTGGAGGGAAATTTAATCAAGGGCCTAAAATTCAAAGGGCATAAGAAGAGGGTGCCTAGCCTCATTTGGCTTCTTGATTTCATTTTTGGTATTTTTCATTGTGAGCTTTGGCATTTGAGTTTTGGCATCAAAAGACGAAAGCCTTTGGTTTGTTTGGGGTTCGAGAGGATGAAAACCCTCTCGGATTCCACTTTTGGGATCAAGGATGAAAACCCTAATTTTCCATTTTGGGTGATTCCATTTGGGGACCACAATGGTGCTGATTTGTAGAGAATTGGAAGACATTTTTCAGTTTGCTACAGCGGCACTACAGTGCTTGTTGATGAGTTTTGGAGATTTCATGTAAGATTCTAGTGATAGGGCAATTTGGGTTTGCAAGCGAATTTCAATATTTTGTTGTCATATCATATTTGAAGATTGCTATATCTATTTTCAGAATTTTGGGAGTCATTGTGCAGCAAATGGTGCTGGATCTGAATTATAGAGTTCCATGACAGCCAACCCCAGCTAAGCACCACACTGGGAGAGGGAAATTCAATCATTTTGGATGTTAGACCAATCATAGCAGCTGCTCATTACATTAGTGCAGTTATCCAACATAAGTGGTCATCCTATTGGAGTGAAGAGCCATCATTTCTAGGAGGATATCAATCAGATTTGAGCATTATTGCATGTGTTTCCAGGCCTATTCTGAGCTGCAATCCACATCTATAGCCATATAAATTAGGTCGACATCATCTAGAGGGAGGATCTAACAACATTAGTTGCTGTTCCGTACTTGTCGTCAACAAATCTACATGTTTCCATCCTAGCGCAATCCTTTGGAACTTTAAAGTTGACAATAAATTGTTGTTTCCGCCTAACAGAACAATTGGGAGGATACATTTGACAATATATTGCTGTTTCAATCCTATTTTCAGCAGATCTGCATCATTTCCAGTTGATTACAGCCTTTTCTAGCATTCTACAGCCAGCCATTTATCTCCAAATAGCAGCCATACCAGTCACCAACCTCTATTTGTTGTTTACAAACATTGCAGGGTCTGATCTAAATCTAACTTGCATCTCTTCAGCTGGCTTTATGATGTAAATCAACAAAGTTTGATGATCTTTATTGCAAGTGTGGATTGATATCAATAATTTAAGGGTCTTGAAAAGTGTGGTCAGAATTTGTACTTGCTGTTTGGATTCATTTCTTTTTAAAAAAACAGAAAATACATAAAATACAAAAGAGGACATTACAGTAATAGAAGATGTTATATCGACTATTAATGGTTGCATAACTTGCATGTGCCAATGAAATAGTGATGAAGTCAAGGCAGAAAGGGCTTTATGGGTTGGTTAAGAGTTCAAGAGGGAGAAACATGCACTATCCTTTGAACATCCAAAGGGTGAGCCATTGATTGAATTTCAGAGTAATATTGTGGATGGACATGCATTTGAAGGAAAGAATGAGTCACAAGGATAGAAGTGTTGAGAGTATCTCCACAATTCCTACTCTTTCTACTTTGAGCGTATTTTATATTGTTTTACATTTTTGAATAAGAAAAATAGAAAATAAAACTAGGCATCCCGGAGAAGCATTGCATTTATTTTTTGGCCCCTGCCTCCCATCGTATTCTTTTGGGGACATGGGGATGGGCTGGAAACATTGTCTTGCCATCCACTACTCAATTTTTTTGGAAAGGTTTCAGAAACAGCCAAATTAAATAGGAAATGTCAGGGGATGACTAATCCTACCCTACAGCCCAGACTTGCAAAAAGGAAAATTTTAAAAAAGAAACAAAAATGTATTTTTTTGGTTTGTTTTGTTTTCTAACATAACATAACTTGTATACTTACACAACCATCTGTAATTGCCAATTGATTTGTAATATTGTATTTTGGTTTGGATGTTGAAAGGATTCCTGTCTATTTCTTCTAATCATGGAGATAAACCATTGTTGGTTTTTAGCTTTCTGGGTTAGGCTGTTTACATTCTTGTGAGAAGAGAAATTATATTGATGTCCATAGATGACCAAAAGTAGGTCAATGGGACTAGAGGTTACAGCAGTTAACAGAAAGTTCTTGAAAGAGAGAACTCTACAAGTAAAACAATAAAAGCACACAAGACAAAATAGAGCACTGTGCCACTAACAAATAGCAATACAAATAGCAATTGAGTGTGAATAAGAGCCCCAAAAGATCAACTAAATGAATTGGGCATCTAGACCAGTCAATATAAATTTTCCTCTGCATGTACTTTCTTGGCTATCTTGTTAAATGCATTAACAATGCCAACATCAGCTCCTGCATCGGCCCACCACCAACACCAATAGTATCAACAAGCATTGATGCTTGCAAAACCAATAACACCTAATCTCTGAATGACTGCTACCCAGACTATCGTCGTAGCCTGCAACTTAAACATCACCTGCCCTATCTTTTCTTGCATGCCTATTATAATAATACACCATCTCAAGCATAATTTGTGAGTCTCACCACAATCATATTTATTTTTTAATTTAAAAATAAATAAATTAAAACATATGTTCCATGACATTTTGGGGACGGGGACGAGGGGACGGCAAGGGACGCATAATAATTGATAACAACAATATCAATATGTAAATAAATCGCGAGAGTAGTACTGTAATAGCATAAGAAATGTCATTAAAGCATTATAAAATTTATCACAGCATTATCAAACATCAATAAAACCATGGTCTATCAATATCCAAATGTCTCGAACATGTATCCAGAAGTCTCAAAGTTCAAACATAAAAATCAAAATATTAAATACAACAGTCTATGAAATTAAGCCTCATTCGGGCTATATGCATATCCAAAGACTCAGAACTATCTGAGTCACTATCATCCTCTGGCAAGAGTGGATCATCCAATGGTAGCACAACCAATCCTGGTTTCACCTCCTCCTCATCAATTTGCCTAACATCCTTAGGATCAACATCCCATCGTGCTGCTGGAGTCTGCTGATACTCAATAGTCTGTCGGTCCTGAAGTCTCAAGGCACCATGAACTGCAACTAATTTCTTAGCTCGTTTTGAAGTAAGCTTGTTTCTTTTAATGGAGTGGATGAAGCCATAGGTGGACCAATTCCTCTCTGCAACAGAGGAACTAGCAATTTGTGAGAGCAAATGAAAGGCAAGTTGTTTCAAATCCGGTGTGTCCTTCCCATGGAGTTTCCACCATCCAATGGGGTTGTTTTGTGCGATGGTGGCCGTATCTATCCTAGCCTTTGGTTTGCTAAACGTAGGACCTTGAAGATTAGAAAACATAAGCCACTACTCTCTAAGAATGGTTGCCTGCTTGTTGGTATACATTTTATGAAGGGTTGTTGTAAGCCCCTCTATCACCTCATCATCCTTAGAAGGAAGCATTCGGCCAAGTCTAGATACATACCACTTAGGATTAAGAGCATAGGCAAGCATATGAAGAGGGGTATTCATTGTGTTCCACCTCTTTGTCACAATAGGCCTAATATGGTCCTCATAAAAACTCATCTCAAGATCCTTTTTATGAATAGCTTGCTTCATTTGGTCAAGCATGCTATCAAAAGTCTCATATATCTCTCCCAAGCTAGGAGAGTCTATATCTGCATATCGGATTACCCCCATAGCTGGTGATATGAAAGAGCAAATATACCTACAAGCAACAAATTAAAAATTAGAACTTTTAAAATACAAAGTAAGACAAAGTGTAACAAATTCAAAAACAATTTAAATTTTCAGATTTCTTACTTGATAGTAGCCCACCAAGTTTCATTAAGTACTCTGTCTCTCACTTCCTTGCCTTCATTTGTCTTCGATAGAGTCCACCTTTTCCAATCTGCACAAACAACCATGGCTTGTAGAGCATCTTGGACCTCCAACATCCTCTCCAACAAAATATAGTAGCTAGCATATCTAGTCTCAGCTGGTTTGAGGAATTTTTTCTTTGAATAAGATCGGAATAGTGCAAGTGAAGTGTGATGGTTACACTAACATACAAACATTTGCATGTCTCTAGCCTTTGCAATTGCTGCCTTCACCCAATCTATTTTGCCAATGTCTTTCAAAGCATTATTCAAAGCATGTATGCAACATGGAGTCCAAAAAATATGTTTGTAAGCACTCTCAATCATCAAACCAACTAGCTTACAAACACGAGTTGAATCTGTCACAACCTGCACAACATTAGAAGGCCCAACCTCCTCTATGGCCTTCCTCAAAATGCCAAACTACAAATCAGCATCCTTAAGCTTCCCAAAACAATCAATAGCTCAAAGAAAGTATGAACTAGCAGGGCATGTAACAATAACATTAATGAGTGGCCTATGTCAAATATCAGTCCACCCATCAATGACAATGGAATAGCCAGTCCTAATCCATGTTTACCTCATCTCCTCCATCATCATGGTAGCTTTTGAATATTGTTTTTCGAGGGAGGAACACAATCTATGTTCTCCAGCGGGGGCATAAGAGGATCCAACTGCCAATATTTCTTTCACCATTGTTTTGAAATAAGGCGACCTTGCCAAATGAAATGGAAGAGCATGTGCATAAAAGAATTTGGCCATTGCACCATCAGCTTGCTCACATTTTTGCACATTCATTAACCCCATGACTGAAGTTTTCTCACTTGCTTTCCTCTTCCATCTATCACAACTCTCTCCAATTGATACATTGGAAGAGGCTTGCAAATCAATTAATGGCCGTTTTTTATTTTGAAAGGTAATTATTCTGTCCTCACTTACTCAAGCCAACTTTGCAAATTGAAGCTGCTGTGTGATGTTCCCTTCGTGAAAATTCCTTATCAATCTTACTTCCAGTTGTTCCCAGAATGAATTTATACTTGTTTGATGTTCCAGTCAAATACAGTTTAGAAATATTTCTTGGTGGTTCTATTGGTGAGTCCGCATTCATATGATTTCTTAACAAAAAGACATTTCGAAATAAATGGTAGAACAAGATTCAGATATAATAGAATATTTATATTTGTTTAATCTGGACCACTTCAAAGCGCAACAGAGTGCTGATGCCAACAAACAGACATAGGGGACTGATGAGTAATGACTACCAAAGATCGCTAACATAAGCGCTATGAATATACCCGATAATGCTATAGTAGTATAGTCGCCCAAGATATGCCAGAAAGGAAGCCAACAATGACAGGATGAAAGCTCCATATCAATGACAACATGCACAGAATAAGAGACTTTGCAACCGTAATAAGTTGGTGCCACTGGAATGCCCGATATCGGGACTTGGAAACATTTGAATATAATCCTTAGCTAGTTCTGGCAAGTCACAATGATGATATCAAAAGTATCGGTGATGGCAGTGAATTCCGCATCAGCCATATGGCAATCACGTCGGCCAGAACAAGAAGATAGTTCCCGTATTGCTTAGTACAAGTATTCCAAAAGAGTCGACGGTTGAGGAATTCCGATATTGGGACCAGTGTTGTCGCTAAGCCTCAACCCTCTAGAGATGCTAATCATGACGGCAGAACTCCGATAATAAAACACCAATCATTGTAGCAGAATGTCACCTCAATTGATATCTATATGCACTCATTTCTCCACCCATAGCCATTTTGAATCCTTCCAACATGCGCTACAAATTAAAGAAACATTGCACGAACTATTCCTTCACCATTAATCGACTAAGATCTGTATATTACCAAGCTCGGGCTTTCGTCCGATTATGGCAACTAGAAACTGAGAGTTTGCGTTCTCATAACTCTGTGAGTATTCAATAATTCAATTCTCATCATGCCCTTCTCCATATCCACCACCTTCTTTTAATTCATCCCAGGCCATTCCGTTAGCCAACTGAATAATTTTTAACTTCGATAAAGACTTTACAAAGCTCCATAAGTAATTAAAGATTTATTGGTGACTTTATAAAGTCCGATTAATTAATTAATTAAATAACTCAAAAAGTCTTAATAAATAAAAAGTGAATAAAGACTAATTGAATATTTAATTAATTAATCTTAATTTGTATTTTAGTTTTGGGTAAGGAACGGGGACATTACATGCTGCTCCAATGTTATTGCCTCACAAACTTGCATTATAAAATTTATCACAGCAGTATCAAACATCAATAAAACCATTGTCTATCAATATTTCCACAGTCCATGTTATACTTGCGAATTTTGTAATTGGTGGACTATTGGAATGAGTTTGTTGCTTGTGCCTCAGCCATAGTCTGAGTATTTTTAACTAGTCATATTATAATATTGAGATATAGTTAAGGATCTGTACAAATCATATTAATAAGTTGCATTTGTGATGAGTTGATGATTGATATGTATAAATCAGCTGTAGATGTACAAATGTTTTGCTCACAACTAAAACATTGAAATCATGAATGCTTCTTTTGTTGTCATCAAATCATTTGTACAAATATATCCACAGCTGATATATGGGTATCAGTCATCATGAATGTAATTTGTATAATATGACTCAAATAGATCCTTAATATATCTCAATATTATAATATGATTATTTCAAATACCCAACCTATGGCTGGGGCACCAGCAATAAATTCATTCCAATGATCCAACAGTCGCAAGATTCACACCATAGATAACTTACAGATGTTCACAAGGGGAATCAGTCTATACAAATTACTAGATTATTTATTTACAGAAGTCAATGAGTAGTACTTAGTCAACTTTAATAGGCATCATGAAGTAGGCGTGAAACTACTGGAGTCAGGGTTCAGACTTATTAATGCGTGCACACATGATGTAACCAAATCTTGGACCCAAATAGAAATCCATTCCATTGTTCTTTTACATTCTGTTCTATGGTCTGGTTCTAAAACTTTTCCCAGTAGGGTTGTGCTCAGGTGGTAATTCATTGGAGCATTCATGGCAAAGCCATGGTTCAAATCCCTGTCATTTAACTAATAGTGTAACATATAATGTCTAATTTTTTTGTGGTGCTTCTCAACTATTGGAGCCAGGTGCAAATAATGAGTAATAAATTAATAATGTGTTGAATAGATATTCATCTGACACAGTCTCCTGACTACAGGCTATTGTAACCTACTGTCGTTCAACTGGGGCCAGTTACCAATTTAAAAAGGTTAATGGTTAAAATTTTAAATTATCTGCAACTGCAAGCTGTTTTGCACAGGAGAGCAATTGACGCTCAGCAACATCAGTCAATCTTGGTCGAAAGTAGTAAAGTGGTGCAGTTACAGAGGAGTCAACTTTTCATTTTGTGGATATCAAGTTAGTAGTTCTGTTATCATCACTCGGTCAAAATGTCAAATTGTTATTATCTGATGAGGTACATCCATTGGTAGTTATATGTATTAAGGGTCATTAATTAGGGAAGATGTGGCATTTGTTGGCCCATAGAACTCTACATTTTATAGGTGTCAAATGCAAGCAAAATTTCAAGTCAGCCAAGGGGACAAAATACTCAAGTTGAAACTCAAATTAGAACTTTAATTCAAAATGCAATACTGATATAATAGGTATGTTCTAAGTGAGTTACGAGGATGCCATTTAGAATTCTTTGAGTTTATTTTGTGTGCTCTGTTGTATTTCCTGAAGCCTCAGCACCGACATTCATCAGGTAGTTTGGATATGTAGTGCATAGGGCTTTGATGATTGACCATTTCTGAGATTCCCTTGAATCAACAGAAGAGAGCAATAAAAAGGAAATGAGGAAGAATTTCGCAGATTAGGATTTGTGAACTAACTTTAAAGTCCTTGAAATTCTAGGTGGCAGCCTTTGGGACAGGCCAAGGCACACTTGAACCCCTGTATACACGTGCATGCAACATTCACAATTTTTAAAAGTCTAGAACCTGCATCAAATAATTGATATTGTCTGTGCAAACCTTTATCATCTGTTTGGGGGCATTTGTGGGTGCCTCTGATTTTGTTTGCCCTGGATCCTCTATGTCACAGGGTTCACCATATTTAAAGCAAAAAAATTGAAATACGGTGAACTTAAAAGAAAAATGTTAAAAATAGTTTTAGTTTGCCAAGAAAATCATATGGTAAAATACTAAAATATTTAGGATATTTTTTAGTTAAAATAAATTTGAAAAATGTGTTCTCAATTCAGTATTTTCAATTTTTTTTAATGGGCTTCATTGTTATTTAGTTGTTTTCGTTTCAGTCTGCTGTCTGTCCAGACGTGGTGGCTGCTCATTTCCTCTTGCAGAAGATTTTATTTTTATTTTTGTCCTTCCTGCTTCCAAGGCCCTACTTTCTATACTTGTGCTTCCATGTCCAATCAATGGGCCAGGCCAGCCAGAAGAACTGAAGCATGGCTGGTAATAAAATATAATGAAAGCAGCAAGTGGTTCAATGGGCAGTGCTTTCTGTAGCTGATTCAATTTCTTTAGTAATCATGGGAAGAAGTAGACAAGGGTGAGCTTGTGTTCCTCGGTTCCCTTTCTGTTCCTACATTTGCTTATTGGGTCCACTATACTCTCTACATAGCATAGAGGGGACTCTCTACAATTTTTTTTTGAATTCTATTAAAATTTAATATTTTTAAAATCTTTAATTTAGATTTTTAATTATTAATATATTTCATATATTTACAGTATTTAAATAGCTTTTTTAGAACTCATTTATATTTAAATATTTTAAAATTGATTATAATGTATTATTTTGTATATTTAGAAAAATCATAAATTTATATTATTCGAACATAATCACGATTTTTTTTCTAATTTTCTCGTAGCTGAAGTTAATCTGAATTTAATCTTTGCCAAACTTGAACACAAACATGAACCTTGTGACATAGCTTGTGATATAGAATGATAATGCCTTTCTCTTGATTTGAAATGCTTGATTTCAAAAATATGTTTTTAATTTTATGTACATCATAAAATTAATACTGGTTTATATGGCACTTGAGGTTTATTATTTGTTTACATATTTCATCACAGTAGTACAGAGCAATTAGCTGTCACTCTAATTACAATGCATTTGTACCTCAATGGAAATTGGTTCCCATCTCAGCTACCTTTTTGTTTTTTTTAATTGGAGTTGTAGTAGCTTTGAGTCAATTGCTGTAGGTTTTCTTTACAATATGCTCTCCTTTGAGTGCAACTTTGCCCTCTACCTCCTTCAAATGCCATACATGCAAAGATTGAGATTAGTAGTTCGTTTATTTTGATCAAGAGTTCACCATACACGATTTTCTCTGTTTTGATTTTCCATAGTTACCAGGTTTGAAAAAACTGATTTGTTAGGGGGGTTAAAAAAGTTAAGAAATTTGGAATATTCACAAAAGTTGGTAAAGTTTCTATAGGAAATAAAAAGTCCGGATGGAATCAAACAAATCCAGCCAGTCCAAAAAAATTTGATCTGAGCAAATTTGAATAAAAACTTGCTGGGTTTGGAAACTATGGAGTCACAAGTACCAGTGCAAATTAACATCAACACGTACCAACCTGATTTAAAATGTGGTTGTCTTATAGATACAACTTAGAAATATTACCATAGATACTTGCCTGGCTTTATCTGTTATCATATTGCAAGTGAAGAGATGGAATGTCTTTTCAGGAGGTGGTTGTGGATGAAGAACTGCTTTGTCATTTCTCTCATTATTCTCCCTGCTTGCTTATTTTAAGTTATGCTTGTGTATAATGTATAATCACATTGGCTACTACTATGTTATTTTGCTTAAGCGATTCCTCTTCATTCTCTGATCCATTTGTGAGTTGCAATCTTGCCATTTTGCATGTAATTCATACTCAACAACTTATGTTACAAATAGTTTCATTGCAGTTAGTTTCTGAACCATGGTGCAAGCTTTATGGTACTGCTTTATGCACTGATGCTTTTAAAGGATTTGTTCTGCTTGAGGTTTGACCTCAATAGGGCTTTTAATTCTTTATGGAGGAGAGGGCATGATTAGTACTGTGTAACTAGGACAGCTTTACTTCATTTTATTATAATGTTATTTATTATAGCTGATAATAAAAAGGTACAGATATTTTTGCAGTTTTTTCCTTGTTCTTCATGATATAAGATTCCCTAAGGGTCTAATGGGATACCTGCAGGTTGGAGGTGCAAATGACGTGGGAAGCACAATGCTGCAGAAGTTTTTGGATTCAACGCTTTCACTAGAGCCACGAGAGGATGAGGAGGATAGTCGCAGGTATGCTTATCAAAATATATTATACCTGTGTAGTTTGTTGAAGAGGTTTAGTGTCACTTTTATACCTGGATCTCACCACCTGTCAAGCATTTTAAGATGTACATTGGATATCTGTCATGTTGGTGTACAGTGATATCTCCTCAAGGATGCCAAATGATGTCTTAGAAACTGGAAAAGTAGGATACCCATTTTTAGGTCTTGGAAATTCCTTTGCTTTCAAGTTACAGGACTTGAAGGGACGGGTTCATCGCTTTAATTGTGGTATGTACCAAGCTACATTCCGTTCCTCTTTTAGAGATGTGCTAGAAATTGAAAATGCAGATGATTGTGAGAATGCTACAAATAAAAAATGATGTTGTTTTGGGTATAGGTACTGAGAGCTTGACAGAACTGGTATCTGCTGTTGTTCAACGAATAGGAGATGACCTTGATCAAAGTCAGCCCACACAGATTCTGGTAGATATGCAACAAAAATTTAGTTTAAGGCTTTGAGCAATATGATTGATATTGATGAATACAGGTACTTAAAAATAAATAGCTTTAGCATGTTTTCAGTCAGATTGCATTGATTCCTTGTTCCTTTTTTCCAATGTTAGTATGAAGATGAAGAAGGCGATAAAGTCCTTCTCTCAACAGATAGTGACCTTTCTGATGCAGTAAGCCATGCCAGGCTTGCAGGGTGGAAGGTATCTTTCAAGCTTTTCATTCTCTATATTATCATTTATTATTTTTCTATTAAAAGGTATTATATTAATTAGTTCACATTAGGTGCTTGTGTTTTTGTATTCTCTGTATCTTGTGCTTGTTAATGATGTGATGCTAGTTAATTATCTGTGGTCATCCCCAAGTAGGATTTAGTGAGGAAGTTTATCAGTATCTTCTATAATGACAAATTTATGGTTGAGAAACGTTGGACAGTATCTTGTGTGACAAAGAAACAAATATCCCCGTACGCATGACCATGGATTTCAATATAAATTTAGCTGTTCTTGAAATTTTATTGTAATGGAGAGATTTTAGGTGGACAACATTCTGTTGCTTATGGAGAAAGTGGAAGATTTATTGAATATCACAAAAGGTGTAATAGAAATTTTGAATAATACTGGCAAATTTCCACATTATACAATGTGTGTTAAAGGCCATGGCATCCGGATGGTATTGAAGTTGTGGGAGGAAAATTGGTGAACCATGGTGCTACACTGTTGTCTTCATCCAGTTATACATTCATTGTTATCTGTGTACGGCAAGCTGGTAAAATTTTTAAAAATGAACTTGATTGCTTATGCATGAATATGTAATCTTCTTCAAATTAGGGCTGAAATATCTTCTATGTTGTAATATAAGTATAGGACTCCACCTGCTAAATATGAAATTGGACATAGGTGAAAGGGCTGATGCAACTGCAGCTCACAAGCTAAGAGATGGGAACTAGCAGAAATGTCTGATGAAGCATTTAACTACACACCATTGTATCAGTATCTCAATTCACATAGCAGTGCAGAAAGCTTATATGGAAATAACACAGCTTGGTTAATGTCACAGTTACCCGTAGACCTGTACTCTGCCCCCCTGGTTGCTTGTTTCCAGTTCTGGAAATGTGCCCTTGTCTTGGAGAAACATATCTGAATGTCTCTAGACATTAGGAGACTTCAGAAGGGTTTCCTATTGTCTGTCTCCTGGAAGCATCCTCTGAAAATTGAGAAACTTCTTACAACAGTTTACTAGATATGCCATGAACTACATATATCATAAACTACAAGAGTTAAAGATTTAAAGCAGAGCACTTGCATTTAATTTTCTATTTTTTTCCATGAAATTCTTCGTGGTTTTTCTTAGTGGAAGAATTTCTTATGAAATCCAAAGTGGAGTATTAGCAAGAAGCGAACATATTAAGAAGTCTTAAGAGGCATACGTGCAAAGAAGTTACTGCAATTGATTGAATGGGAAGGATAGATCATAGGGTGCTTCTTGGTAGTATCTTATACTAACTAAATTATATGCTATAGATGTAAATCTAACACTAAAATCTTTATATATATATATATATATTAAAATTTGTAATCTCTGAGCAACCCTGTACCATTTATATATATTTATTTCTTTTCCGTACAACCTGTTCTCCCGTAGGTATGTCTCTTGGCTTCACATGACTATCCAGACAATATGGTGTTGCATTTTTTCATATATATTATCCTTTAGAGGATATTTTCTTTAACTGATATTTAGATTCTTTACAAGAGACCTTTCAGTTTTTTCATTTATCATTTATGTGATTGAACTTCTTGTGGAATGTTTGTTACAGTTCCATACTCAACATGTAGAAATAATGTGTCTTTTTTATTTATTTCTTGGTTGTTGGGGTGCAACAGGAGCCCTACTTGCACCTTGTTGCCTCTAGGTTAACACTTCGAAGCTTGTCCCATGATTTGTAGAAGGATTTGAATCTAGGTTATCATTGTGGAAATGCTCCATCTTTAGCACTCAATCTAGCTCACTAGACTTATTTCTTGGTTGAGAGGCAATCTACCCAAAATAGAGTTCAGCGAAAAATTAAGAAATATACAAGGTGCAGAAATGAGACACTAAAATTAATAATCATGAACATACAGTATGATTGAATGTGGTGTGCAGAAATGATCTATGAATGTTACATGGCTTCATTTTCAGAAGAAAAGACTCACATGATCTTTTTGCAAGATTTGTTAATGTTTGGTATGGCCTCACTAAGAAAGTTGAAGTTAGCACCTTTGAGATTAATCTTCCAACTTATCTTGGTTCTCATCAAGTTCTAGATGCTGAATTCTTTTGCTATTATTTTTTTCACCTTTGTTGGTCACACCCAACATAGGACTTCAAACCAATAGAAATCTTTCCTGATTGTAGCATGCCTATAGAAGTGGATCAAATGCACAATGAATTGGGAAATTCGTAAGTAGCAAATTGTCAAGACAGTTCATGTTCCTCGTTAAGGGAAATGGCACTCAGCTCAAGTTGCAGAGCAGTGTAAACATCTTTTTTCTGAACTCGCTGCAATGGGAATCATAGCGGGTCAAGGAGGGGCAACTAATCCAAGAGTATGTGGCACTTTGATAATCTTCCTGAATGACAAGGCTGCTCATGATTGCTTTGTCTTCACCACCAACTTTTGCATCCTTCAAGCACTTGTGATCAACCATAAAGCTTAACTCTGATTAGTGTCTTCCTTGATCAAAATGCATGCTAAGACATTTCTATAGAAGCTGACTAAACAAAGAATATGAACCAGTGGAATGCAATATGTCGTGCTTCTTGTAATAGCCAAGCTGTCGCTTCATCTTCCTCACTTTTGTATTATTACAATATAGCAATCGATTGAATATTAGTTCAGAATCCAGATAGTAGATTCGTTTAACATCTCTGATTCTTGTACAGATCTTGCATCATAGTTCTAGCATGTTGTTCTTTTGTTCTGTATACAATATTGGATCTGTTTTAGAATGTTATCCCTTGGGTTACTCTAAGGCTCCAAATCACTGTGTACCATTCTACTTTTTAATTTTCCATTGCTGGTTTATAGGTTTATTATACAATAGGGTATCCCTATGATTGGATTCTGCTTCAGGTTACTAATCTCTCTCCCTCTGTCAAGTAAAGGTGTAACTTGTTATTTGGGTTATATACATGTACTGTTACTGTTTCAACTGTTGCAGTATATTCTCTTCCATAGAACTAAAGAGGACCATTTTAAAAGACAGTATGATAAGTTGGTCTATGATTTTATATTGACATGACATTGAATATTCCTATATGCTACACATTTTCATTCACATTCTTCAGATAAGTGATTGAACTAGCCCCCTGAGATGTTATGTATGATGAAACATACATATTAGATTTCGAAGCTTTTCAATATTACTATTAGTGATTGAATTCAGATGTTCTGTACAAGAAGTTGTCACATAAGTAAATCTTGTCAATGCTAAATTAGTTCTTTTGTGCTAAATTGCCGAAAGCTTTTCAAGATACATAAATATAAAGGAATACAAAATTTGTACCACTGTAAATGGAAATTTCTAGAGATGCATTATCATTGCTTATTTGTTCATTGTTTTACCTTTATTTAACTATTCAATGCTTACAGGTACTGAGGTTGCACATTGACAACATGAAATCAATTGTTAATGAAATTCTTCAGCCTAGGGAACCTGTTGCATTAGATATCGTAAAGAATCAGCATTCATCTTCAGCATATACTGCAGTTGTCACAGGAGCTGTTATACTGGCTGCTGTCAGTTTAACTGTCTATTTGAAAAGGTCTTCGTAAACATAAACAAACCATTCAAAATGACAAGCTTGCACCACCTCAAGGAATAAAGTTGCTTGATTTTCAGTGGTCTATCTAAGCTCAATACTACAAATATTTATCTAATAAGTTAAGCAGTTAGCTGATTTGTTTCACTGTTCCAGCAGGTGTGGGTTATCTCATTTTCCTTTTAGGAGAATAACCTATCATGGTCTTCAATTTTAGGATATTCGAGGATGCTAGAGTCATAGAGTTATACTGGTATTCTTGAGTACAAGAAAGTATCTATGCCTCACTTTACATTGCTGTATAATGTGATTACATCAAATATTCTGGATACCAATGAGGAGTACGTTAGCCAAAAATGCTACAGTATCTAATTTGTTCATATACTCTGGATATCCTTTTATAAATTGCAGTTTCTGGAGTCAATAATAGACTCTGGTTGGAAGGCAAAATACTTGGAGGTGCCCCTATAAAAGAGAACTGAAATTGATCTTTTTAGGTGCTGAGTAGGGAATGTTTCTGTTGCAGCGGGGTAAATGCAAAGAGACATGTTCATTTTTGATATTAAATTAGTGAGATGTAAAATTCCAGAAGCTTGTACAGAGCAATTGCCAATATGGTGGATAGGTGTCTGGATTACAAAAAAGGGAGTCACATGTAAAATTTGCATTTGTAACTTTGTACAATTTACTTGTAAGGCGTGGACTGAATTTTGGGTTCATAATGCAAAACCATTTTTAGCATATATTCTATCTCTAAAATATTCCATTGGTTTAGAACGTAGCAGTTTTCTTTGTTAAGTCCTTTCCACATGAAATTAGCAGTATTCTTTGTTAACTATCATTTGAGTGCAAAGCCCTTTTCTTCGGCGATTGGTAATTGATCATGATGATAGGAGAGGATATCATTAGTACAAAATATGGTCACGAAAACAGGTGGCTCCTAAAGTGCTATTGAATCAAACTAGCTATATATTTAGTGCTATTTCTTTGTGAGGTATAACATCACAATAATATTCTTCGTTTTAAATTAACTTTTAAGGAAAATCAGAAGGTAGTATAGTATTCTCTTGTTTAAAATTAGCTTCTGTAAAATCACATAGCAATATAATAATGTTTGTATATTATAATGAAATATGTATAATTTTTTTAATAATAAAATTATTTAAATAGCTTATCAAATAAAAATGATCAATATTATGTTGTGTTCTAATTAAATGAATGCTTGGTGTTTATGTTGTGCTATATATAAGTTAGTATAATTCAAGGTGAACCTGAATAAATCCTAGGATAAAATATTTGTGGAGCTGACTTCCTAACCAATACATCAAACTGTCGGTTTGGTGTGGAACACCACTGAATTTAAATGTACATGTGTAAGTTCAACATTTTAATACAAATTCAATTGATTTAACGATACAATAGCAGCTGGGCTCATAGGCAATCCTGCATCACTAAATTTTTTTCAGAATTCATTTTAGTTTTATTTTCACACTTTTTGATATTTTGTTACCTTGTCATCTTTTCTCTCATGAGATGCTTCACGAAGGTTTCGATGTCTCAATGGGCATTAGACTTGCAGCTGTGCTATAGAATGTTTATGGGTTATGTAGGATAGATTCTGAGTTTATGAACTGCTCTAAAATGGTTTTATCGAAATTGTTTGAGAAAATTGCTATTTGCAGTTTTTATGTTATTTTGCTCCAAGATTGTGTGTTATTTTGCTATAGGATAATGTTTTATTTTGCTATATAAGGTTGTGTGATTTTAGCTTGAGGTCAGCATTTAAGTAATATTTTTTTATTCAAATCAAGTGGTTGCAAGAATTAGACAAATTCCTTTATTTTTGGCTATTCAAAGTTCAACATGGTATAATCAAATCAATGATCATTGTTGGCTTTGATAGTATAATTGAATGAAGGTGGTGTTTTAAACTCTTAATTTATTTGCCAATTGTCATACTCGTTCTTGTTAGCATATCGCATTGTTGGCGGTCAGTTATGCGGTACACAATTATGCAATTGCTCTTGCAGTTTCTCAATCGTCTCATTGCTTTCGCTATGCTCAATCACTTCCACCTTCCTATCTATAAATACAGATGTAATATCGAATAATAATTAATGAAAGCTTTATGCATTTTTCACTACAATTGGTATCAAAGCCGCAACGGTTCTTTGTGTGATGAGTAAAGCAATGGAGAAAGGCACATGGGTGTTAACCTGTGCTAGACATGAAGACTGGATTGGTGCGGTGCTTTCAATTGTTGTGTGCAAAGGAGATAATCATGACACATTGTTAGACTGGGCAGGTGTAATTTAAAACAGGTTTGAAGTCCACTTACTGAGCATGGAGCAATATTATACGTAGGTATATTCTTCAATGTTTTAGCGAGTGAAGAAGTAGCGTGAGGTTCTTTTAGTTTGTGTAAAGAATGTTATATGGTGTATGCATATGGGTAAATTTCGATGAAACTGATATGAAGCTGGTATAAGGTCCTATGTTGATTCAATGCAAAGTTCAATCCCTTCACTATGATTATGTTTCTCTAGCCACATATTAGAATGAGAACAAATCATTTTACTGGGAAATACTTGTTTAGGGAAGAGGATAAGCTTGCAATAGTGAATAAAGGTGGTGTGGAGATTAGGGAAAAGGATTGAAGGGGAAGTATAGCAGTTGTAGATGAATTTCTTTCAATTCATATTGTTACGTTAGCCTAGCCTGGGTCTTTTTTATGGTTTTTAATGCATATGTGACCTGCAACGAAGACGTGTTAAGGATAAATATTTTGTGAATGGTGCTTCTAATTTACAGATTGCATTTAGACATTGCTAGTTCTTTAATAAGGATATTATTGTGTTGAAACTATTGCAAGTGGGGCTCTATAAGGTGTGAAAAAGGGGAATTAGTGCTCAAGGATTATGTAGAAGTTTCTCATCCATATGACAAAAGAGGATGGTTATCTTAGGGCCATTTTTGTTACACGTGATGAAGCCTCTAAAGACTCCTCTAAGACATCAGATGGATAAAGTGTAACAAGGTCATACTGGAGGTTGGTGGCACCGAAGGATGGAGGAATTTCCATCATTTCAAGTTAGCTTCTCGCTTTGAGATGATGCTTTGCATGAGAAGCATTTTTGATTTTTGTTTTTGTTTTTCCTTGATGTTATTGATAGGTTTGAAGAATATATATATTGTGAAGTTTGTTTATTGGAGACAGGTAAGGGGTTTGGTGTAGAGCTCAATATGGATGGTTGTCTAGCGAGCACTTGAGGCTGTGATCCGAATTATACCCTTTTGAAGGTCATCAGACAACTTGATGGAGCCATGTGTTTGGAGAGCTCAATATGGATTGTTGTTGAATGATTCGTGGAATTTGTGATTTAGGAGTTCATGGGAGGAAGAATTGGGGAATTCGGCTAGGGGCTACACCTTTACAAGGGTTAAGAGACAACTTCATGGAGCTCCGCTTGATTCAAGATTTGTTTTCTTCAAGGAAGATCTTCACAAAGACGTATAAACATTTTGTAATCAACAAGTTTTGTTATATAAACCTTAAGGGGGGGTCTTTTAAAAGATGAATTGTAAGGTTTTAGGGATACATTTGTAGGAACAATGTGATAAGGGGGGATTGTTAGCATATCAAATTGCTGGTGGTCAGTTACACGGTATACAGTTATGCAACTGCTATCACAATTTCTCAACCATCTCACCACCTCTGCTATGCTCAACCACTTCCACCTTCCTATCTATAAATACATATATCGAATAATAATTAATGAAAGTTTTATGCATTTTTCACAACAATTCTATTATTGGAGTTGGCGATTATTGATTTAAATCCTTTTCATCTTTATTACCAAATTAATCTAAAATCGATTTTGAGAGCTTTCTACATTCTTTTCTATCTTGTGGCTATATATCTTGAAGTTGTGCTTTTTCTTTTGGGCATTGTTTTGTTGGGGTGTATGGTTTCTTGGCTATGGCACTTTCCTTCTGTTGTTCAAGACTTCCTTTAAAGAGCATGTATTCATTCTGTTTTCCTTTGGCCATAATATTTGTTGCGATTTAATGAGTTGACTCTATTTTTTGTTGCGAGTAACTAAGAATGCGATTTTTTTCATGGGAGTCAATCTTTCTTTTCTACGTCGATATGTATTATTCTTGTGACATCTGTTAATTTACTTTTTGATCTTGGTGGTGATTATGTCTTATGATCAAATAATTTATCCCTTTGGTAGTGTTTAATGTGGCCTTTGGTTGATAGAAGATGTGTTTAATGTGGCTATTTCAATTGGTCACTATTCTTCTGTGTAACCTCAATTATTTGAATGGTTTTCTCTATTTTCTTGGCAATCTTTTTGTTGGTAGTTGTCAAAATGTACATGGATTAATTCCTTGATGTTGGTGATAATAGTGTAATGAAACAAATTGTACAACAGAAAAATATAATAGGAATATGTTGTAAATGTTTGATAATAATACATTACTTTGAGGAGGCAAAAGAGGAAAACCTCCTAATCCGCTTTTAGGGGATACTTCCAATAGTTTTCAATAACACAATATTCAATATGATGATAATAACTAGCCACAAGTTTTTATATATACTTAATTATGCCTTGGCTACCACCCATGATGACTTATATATTTTATCTATAACTCTTAGGATGACCTAACTATTTATATATGATTAAATAATTTATTTAAGTGTTAAAATAGTAACAAGATGATTACTCATAACTCAATACACATAAAATTAGGGTTGTAGCGAGTATTTACTATTTCTAACTCATGAGGTTCTTTCTTGATTTGGGACAAGATTTGGAATGTAGAGAGAGATAGGCTTGGCCATTTGGCAATTCATCATTTAGAAGGGTGATTGGGGTTTTAATAGTGTCTTGGTTGAGAGTTGCAACATATATAAATATTAAGTATATTTTTTTAAAAAAGGAGAGGGAAAAATGACTTCAAAGGATGATCCCTCGAGTAAAAAGGGTTGATTGAAAGAAAGAGATAGAGCTTGAAGTTGACTCTCTTATGTTGGAGAGTAGGTCAAAGAGAGTAGGGAATGCAACTCTTCATAGGGAGTAGTCTATGGCACATTTAGAGAACTAGATGAAGAAGAGGGAGAATAACTTTGTATAATCGAGTATCAATATGGGTTGTAAACCCTATAGTTTGAAGGGGGTATTATAACAAGAAATGGTTGTTGTGAAGCCTTGTTTAAAGTGAGTGAATGTGCATTGTTGTTGTAGCATGGTTTTTTTAAATAAGCAAGTTGTAATGAGCTACAAGAAGTAATAAAATATTGTGTTTTGGCAATATGTTTTTGTGCAAGTGTATATTTGAGTGTTGAGGTTGTGAGGATTGACTACCCTTAATTGGGTACTTAGTTCTTGATTGCATCACTAAATGATGGAAAATTTAATAATACATTTATTCATTATTTTAAAAATGTGAATGAAGATGAGAAGGTGCATTAGGTTAAACTATTTGTTATGATTTCAACTATTAATAGTTTTATTATATTAAATATAGGCTTCATGATTGGAATACATGTTAGGGAAAAGTCCCTTATTGTAAGTGAATTTAGAATAATCATTTTTTAATAATTATGAAAACATTGGATATGAATAGTTGTGTTGATGTCCAAACCCACTTTCAACAATTTCTAAGTGAGTTCCTGTGCTCAAGATTTTTGAGAGGTTGACCAACAAATGAGAGAAACAAATATATTCTCCCCTCCAGTTTAGGTTCTTTAAACCAAGGTGGGTAACCCTATTTGATACATTGGTTAAAGTATGCACTATTTTCATGTTGCAATGTACAATAGATGTAAAGATTCATACAATATGATAGGGATCTTTAAGATCATGGAGAGTAACTGACATATTTCTCGTTTCTTTAACATTTCTAATTTGAATGAAGTGACATAATTAAAGAAAAAAGTATTCTTCATCGAGTTTCTCATATTTAGAAGTAATGGGTTGGGAGGAAAACTTCAACATGTAGATCAATGCCTATGAAGGAATCACAAAGTCCCTCATTCATTGCCGTATTTATTCTTATAACAATATTTTAGGAGGTTTGATTATTTATTACTTACAATAATAAAATCAACGCATGTGGTTTAGATAAATTGAATCCTACTTAATAATCCATTACTATCCCTATATTATTATAGGTGAAAGATTTCTATCATTTATTGAACAAGATAAGTCATTAATTTGACACAAAAAATGTGTACAAAGAAATCAATGACTCTTAGTTATTTCCTTCAAAGAGATACAAAGACACAATTGGAGACAATTACAAATTATGAACGTTTATTCATATTATTCATTCATAAATAAGCATTATAAAATAAATTGACAAAAAAAGTATTGGTGTATTTCAAACAATGTCATACAATAGTCTATGTTTCCTTCACTTTTCCAACCTATTTACACAACAAATATGTAATCATTATATAGAAAAACCCTTAGAGAAGGTCCCCATGGATGGATGACGCTTGTTAAATTATAATAGTTTGATGAACTTCTTATGAACCATGTGGGGGGAGACACATGAATCACTTAGGAGAAGTTCACGATCTCCTATAGGTTGTTAAAATATTTGGTTAGAGCATAACTATACTCTAACCACCTTTGCTAATGAGAAACCTTTACTTGGACAATCATGACAATGTAGAAGAAGTGAAAATGATCCACAATAACTACCCTAGTTGGTGTTGAGACCATGGAAGGGGAAGTTGTTATTGGACCATGCATTGGTGTTTGTAGCTAAAACTCAATACCTAGAGGAGCCAACATATTGTTTGCAAGAAACTCATCAACCTTAGTTTAGCTTGGATAGTATGAACAATAGAAGAACAACAAGGTGATATAACACCTTGTTCTAATGAACTACAATTGATCTAGAGAAACATCTAATTCTTACACCTAGTTGGCTAACTAATAACCATTTCATTGCTTGCACATGTTGAGCCCTTTAAGCAAATACTAAAAGCTACAAGATACTTGAAGAGAAACACCACCAATCATGGGAGAATTGTTGGGTAAGCTCAACCACCTATAAGGGACAATAGGGATTTGGAGAATCTTTTTTCCCGAGGAGCTCTTTATCCTCCATGTCAGACACGTGATGAGAGGAAGATAACCATCTAGCAACCACCTATAGTTGGTCATTTTTATTCCAATCTCATCCTTTCTATTCATGGAATGTAAGCTTTGAAAACTCAGAATTTTCTTTCTATAAGAATTGGGCATCTCAAAAGTGAACTGGTAAGGAAACTTCTGAATGACCATAACTACTTCCTTGATTAACTCCAAACTATCTACAATAGACCTCATATAGCTTAACAAGGATGAGTAACTAAATAAGAACATAACTGGGGAACTCACAAGCCTTTTGTAACCACAAAATTGTTGATGATTATTTCCTTAATCTCATTTTAACCTATTTTTTGTGCAAATCAAAGATTATTATCATTCTTGGTTGTATGTCTAGTTACTCTACAAAAAGCATTTGAGCTAAATTCTAGCATTCTTTAAGGATTTTTAGTATGTGTCTTAGTGGACACCAAAATATGAAATCATTCATGCTTCATGAATTTATCCAACTTTTTAGAAAATTCCTTATCGAATGACCACTTGTGATTAAGAATCTTTTCCAATTTATTTGGGTGGGCTTGATATCTAACATCTAATAGTACTTTAGCTTCTTTGATGAAACTGTCTAGCCTTGATTCTAGTTTACTAAATTATCTAATTTTAGATTACATAAGACTAGATCAATTCTACCACCTTGAGTGACTAACATAATCAAAATTGGGGTGATATTATGAAACTCTACCTTCTAATTTTTTAATGATTTCATCTCGTTAGCAATATCAAGTATTAAAGACACTTGACACTCCTCTAAAGATTTAAAATTATTCAAAATTTCTTTAAGTGTCAAATCAAATATGCTTTATAATGAAAAAACATCATACAAGAGCCCGACCAGTTCATTATAACCACCCTTTTGGATCCATGTGCTCAAAATTTACCTCAAAATTGACTCTTGCTTAATTTAGCAATTTTTAGCTTGCTAAAATTTACTATAGGATGTCCAAGAATCATCAACCTTGTGTAGAATATGAGAAATTCAAATATAAAAAAGGTTATACACCAAGTCAATTATTCCTTTTGCCTTTGCCTTGGCATCTACATCTTGGCTCTTCTTCAATTTCTCTTTTAACCCTTTATCCACAACATGAATGTATCCCTATCCTACTGAGATGTGGTATTTGTGGGAGGTGTTATAGATTTTTCCACAATAATATTAGGTTATGGTGTACCATAGATTTGACCTTGTTATATTCATGTAACAACTTACTATTAAACTAAAAGAGGGGTAAAAATTTATTCAAACCAAAATAAAGCAGTACAAAGCAAGGGCATCACATATCAAAATTTTCCTATAAATTTTTGGACACAATTTTTCTAAAAAATTAATACTCACTACTAGGGAATAAACTCATGATGTAGATGTATCTCTCAATCTTCTTAAAACAACTGTATCTTGAGCCACTTGAAACTTGTTACATGTTCTAGAGTCACAACTCATATAGCTAATGTCTCACACTTTGTATTCAATCAATATCCAAAGTAGAGATCTTTGGAATACTCCTTACCTCCTAAAACATCCTCATCAAAAATTTTCTGTACATGATGGCATCCATGGCTATAACAAAGGATATATCCTAGCCTAATAACAATAATCATCTACTTTCTTTGACTAAATTCTCCTTCCCTCTTCCAAGGTCATTTTAGGTAATCCAAATCAATTTGCTTTTGAATATTTTGAACAATACTTCTATTGTTGCATTCTTCTTGTTGTTGCTTCTTATCTTTTAACCTTTTTATATCTGCATTGGTTTTCCCTTTAATCAACATCATGTAGACACCTAAAGTTTGACCATACCCAACCACACCTAATTCTAGCCTATCCTAAGCCTTTAATTAAACAAATATTTATTATTTATTTAATTATTCCTATCCTTCCCCTCACTTTATCCTAATTCTTTAACTAAATAAATAGTTACTATTTATTTAATTATTTTGCCTTCACACGATCCCATTAATTAAATACATATTTAATTTATTTAATTAATTTCTCTTTGTCCTCTATCCTCTTCCATTTAATCCTATCCCTTTATCCTTATTCACGTGGATCACAATCTAAACTTGTGATTATGTGACAAGTGCCCCTCTCACATTTCTAACTAAGACCTTGTCTAGATTCATTGAACCCAAACACTTCCCAAAAGTCAAACTAACTTTCCATCTCATCCATCCATTTCATATCACACCTCTTAATCCTAGCCATCACATAAAGATGTTGCTCTAGTGCAAATCTTAAACCTATCCCTTATCCCTCATGTAACACTCATCACATGACTACAACTTTGATCCAAATTCTAATCCTCAATCAATCCTAGCCATCCATCACTCAATGCATCTTGCTCCTTGATTTCCTTCATGGAAATTCTATTAAGGAGATGCCTCTTATCCCATTTGAATAATCTAATATTATGCTATTGTTATGCTATCCAAATTTCTATTGAATCTTGTTTTATCATACCATCATGTTGCTGAGATCTTGGGCAACTACATCCAAGCCATCAATCTATCAACATATTACACTTGATCTTTTTGAGTATATTTGGTTTGATGCAGGCTAGGTTTGATGCATATTTCAATTATATAATTTGCATGCATACACATCATTTTAAATTCATAAGACTTAATGAAGTCATCATTTGAAAGAAACTTCTCATAGGCTAGAGCTCTAACATCTTGTACTGCTCTCTCTCCTTCCTCTAGAACCAACAACATTCTTTCAAAAGGGACATCGGTAATATTAGGTCTTTGGGGTGAAGGAACAATCTACCTAATCTCCTGACAATCAACATTATTTTCACTACCACCCTTAGTGACATCATAGTCAATTAGTGGTTCAAATCTCTCTTGTGGTACAACCTTTACATGACACCTATCTTTTGCACTCAACACATTACCCACTCCTAGTGTTTGGTAGGCTAGTTGTCCAATTTTTATAATACTTACTTTAGGAGCAAATTTAGGAGCAATTGTTGAGGGCACAATTCATGAAGTATCCGCATTGTCTAGCATCAATCCCATTTTGGTGATAAGATCCTTGGTATTGTGAAGTGAACCTTTATAATTTGCATTAAGGATTAATCTCTTCTTCTCATAAATGCAGATTTGTAGCCAATTGTCTCTCCTTTTCATAATTCTTCCTTGGTCAAGTAGTTTTTGATTAAATATTTTGATTCATCAAAATGATGTTCATATCTTGATCAACTTCTTTCCTAGTTTAATCAATGAAATTCTATGGATCAAACCTCCTTCCCTTCTTTGATTGTATTATGCTTTCTAATAATTTTGATTCAAGGAGTTCAAGACCATCCTTAGTAGTTACTATAAAATTAGAGAAGAATGTAGATGGAAAGAAGGAACCTTTTCTATGTCGCCTTTGGTGGACCTTGTCTATTTCATTTAGTTGTCATATATTTCAAGGAAAGCCACTCTATCAAGAACCCAAAAAGGAAGAGCATGTGGCTCAACCTTGACTCCATAAATCCTAATGATTGTTCTATCTTTGTAATAGAACCAATCACCCCAATTAAGCTCACAATCAATCTCAAGATCAAATTGCTTTTCCCTTAAATTTTTTATGAGAACATAAAAAATTCTACTCCTTTTATACCCAAGTATATTTAGAATCCGAACATTAAATATTTCTCAAAAACATCATAATCTAAATTCTTAAAGTCTGCATCCCATATATATATTCTATTTTGAATTAGTAGAGGCTTAATGCCCGATGGGGTCACACTTACTAATCATTTTAATCTAATTTTGAATTTCAGCCTTTGATCTGACAAGTTGAATGGATGGCCATCGTGCATCACACTTAATTTGTGAAAAGAAAAACTTGACGAGCATCAAATTTAAGCTCATCCCATAACACCTAGAAATACTTGAAAACATGTCATCCACCTGACTTGACAACCACCATGTGATCCAGTGAGATATCCCCATTTGAATGAAACTAGCAACAGGTATGTCAAATCACCACTAACACAGCACTATCTCCCATAGTGCACTTGAGAATAGGTTTCTTCTCCAAACCATATGATGTGTTAAATCTGGGCAATGCGATGGAAATTGGCCACTTCTATTACACATCAACATTCTCAGTTGAGTTCTTACAACTATCACTCGTCGTGTCTACAAAAAAGACTTAAGCATTGAACTGGTGATATGAAGGAGCAACAACGATACAAAGAAATGCCACCATCTATTCAATCCTTTAAAGAATTTTTTTTTTTTCTCAACATATTATATTCCACAGACCAATAGAGAGCCTCCATTTTAACAAGAAAACCCACTGGCATAGTGGCACATTTCAGGATTTTGCTAGCTCTTTGTTTTAAAATAAATTTCTAACATCAAAATGTGATGCATTACTCTTACCATGATGTAGTCACAACTTGCTACGTGTGGTCCAATGCACTCGATAAAAAGTTCTTGCAATGAAGTGTAATTCATTTCAGCCACAAAAATGGCCCACTTGATGGGAAGAAACTCGACGATACAAGAGGAATTTGCCAGTTGACAACAAAGATAAGACATCCTATTCCCTCTTTATGATGCATAAAAGAAATCATTTCTAGAAAGAGTTGCATGGATACCTAAAGATGCATTGCTCTGAGGTGATTTACCTAGACAACTCATCATACAATTGCTCATGTCAATACAGCACTTGGTCACACAATCAACAATAAGCACATAATGCAAAAAATGTCATACTTGACCATACAAGATGCAATCAAAATAAACACATGGAAAATTAAGTGGGAGGCTTGTTAATAGCGAATAAAAGCCAAGAGACTATATAGCAAGTGAGAAAAGATGGGCTACATCAAGTTATCATAAAGCAGGGCAGGTAAATCACTAAGATTTGGAGAGATAAATTGCATGATCTACAAGACTCCCACCGAGAAAACAAGTCACCTTCAAAAAGAAAAATTCGGCACAACAAAACCATGAAGCACGATAATAACAAGGGTTTTAGACATGGACATAGATAAATCTTAATATACATAATATTTGAAAAATTTCAAGGATTAATTGTATATAGTTGAATACATTATTAAATTTTAGAGTTTTTCGATTTTTTTAAATAATATATATATTTTTAAATTATTTGATGTTATGTAAATCAAATGTTATAGTCTATTTATGAGGTAAATCTTTAAAAAAATGATGCATGAAGTCTCAATTGAAACCATATTAATGTCTTGTGTAGCGTTGTAAATTGTCAATTTTGACAATTCAAACTATATTGACATCCTATTTTTTCTATAACATTAATTATATTAATAATTTATTCATTTTGGGGTCAAATTAGGAAAATATTAAATACCTGACATCCTGACAAGTTTGGGCTAAATCACCCGGTAGGGGGTGAGGGTGCCCTTGACCTAAGGGTGACCTATTTCAAATTTTAATGTCTTGGTGTCAGTCCTTAGGGATTTAAAAAGGATCCCACGTAGGCCTATAATAAAAAAATCAATTGGAATACATATACAGATAATTTTTCTTCTCATTTTAACATTAGAAGCTATTATGATCAATCATGCACTATCATGCTCTTATGAAGATATATTGAGTTATCCTCTCTATGCTAGCTACTACAATCTATTGTGTTTTGTGGACTAACCTCTTGCAAGTATTCAAACATCCATCAAACAACCTTTCGTGAAAAATTATGATGTGAACATCACTTCAACATAGATCTCATACCTAAGGTAACATTATCATTTATTATTTCAGCCACTTATTGTTTATTTGGTCTCTGCTTGACCTAGGGTAAGCCCTCTTTACCATCATCATTTGTTGTTCATGGAGGTGGAAACATCAAAATAGGGTTTGATTTAGGTAAGCCCCTATAAATCACAACCTTTCCCTATCTTTTCATGTGTGCAAGTTAGATCCGACAATTTCGTCAATAGAAGGCTACCGGAAAATAGAGTGCAAACTATAACCTACCATTTAAAGTTTGTAAACCCTAAAAATAAACATCTCTGGTCAAGGGTGCCCTTGCCCTTGACCCCCAAATTTAGGTTGAGATTTTTATGATAGGTGCACAAATATCTACTCTTCTCAAATATGTTGTTATTTTATCGGTTTTTATTTTCGTTAGTGCAATAAATTATTATTTTCAAATCTAGGGTTTATGTCAAATAGGCTAATAAAACACACATCAAATTTCTCCTCTTTGTAACTCAAAATAACCAAACCCTAGTATATTGATTCCCTTGTGGAAGCTAGCTAATCATCAATCCCTATTTGGTTTGTGTTCTAATATAGGGCAAGAAAAGAGTTGATCATAGTTAAGCTACTAGTTTGATATAGGATCCCTTTTTTTACATTACATCTTGATATTTGGTTTTAGATAGAATGCATAAATTTTCCCCTAGGAATGCGATATGGTGTTTAATTTTATTTGAGAAACATTGATGGTTGCATAATCATTTAATGTCAAGTGGCCTTCAATCTATTGGTGAAATTTGGCACACAAAAACTTACTATGGATTAAGTCTTCTTGAGTGTATTGGCCTAATATTACAAGGAATGAGGTTGGGATCATGCTTTATATTGGAACTCTAGGTTCACTCCTTGTGATTCTAGAAAATTATATTATATTGACTTTACAAAAAAGTTGTCACAACAAAAAATTATCACCACAGATTGCAAACCAATCTTGGTTATTAACAAGAATAGATTTATTCCACACTTTTAGCTTCATTTAAAAGCTAAGGTTGATCATCTTTAAGTTTCCACATGACAACTAAAGATTCTCTAAGGAACATTGCAAAAACAAGCTAAACCCTTCGCATAGAGCTAACCCAAAATTTGTCATTAACCATTTCTATGTCAATATGTTTGTTTGGTAATTTAGGATTTCAAAGAGTAGATTGAAAACCAAGATATAGGGAATTATATTATAAAGATGACATTGAAACAAATCCACTTAAAATAATCCTTTAAGTCTCGTTAGAACTATTTGCAAATTGATAGATAAATAAATTACAACCTAGGAGACGTATTTATGTTAACATGTGTATTGATTGCAATAAAATATTGCTACCTTAATTTATTGGCTATGGGGTCTAAATTATAAGAAAATGTAGCTAAATTTATAAATCCCTAAATTATTAACCAAGATTTTCTTCATAATTGATGTAAATTTATCTACTTTTTAATTTAAACAATTCAATGATAAAAAAATCATTAAAAAATAAAATAATTTAATAATCCTTCATCAATCCATGATACTCCATATATTAATCATGATTTTTTTTTTTTATAATTGATGTCTTGACATTTCTCCATTAAAGAGTCCACACTAGATACTAAAGAGTAATCACATACTAATGGAAGATCAATAAATATATGAACTTATTGATATTATACTAATTATGGAAAACTCATTCTAGGAGAGACATCTCACCTCCAACAATTCTCTATAAAGACATATAGATCTAAATCTAGACAGTAAAATATTTGACATTAAAGAAAACCTAGATACTAGTAGCACCTAAATAACTAAAATGACAAAAAGTATCCTTAGAGGGATAACTTGTATTTACAACAAAAGGGAAAATTCCGCATTATTAATGTCTATTGTTTGTTCTTTTTATGTTGCATCTCAATTATGTTAGTTATTCTCTTTGTTATAATATTTTCCTCAAAAAATACTCCTAGACCCAAAACTAGTATATGCAAAGCCAATCTCTCCTTTCCATGTGATAATAAGGAAAATGTAGTGGACATTGTAAACCCATATCATCGCAAATTTTTTAATCACATTATAGATGGATTTCATTTGCATATGGACATCTAATATAAGCTAGTGGACCTATATATGTTATATTGGAGGTTTAATCTCTCATAGTCCCTCCCGTAACAAACTTAACATGGCTTCTATTCCAGCTTCCATGGCATCCACGTGGGCTTCTACGCAGGTTGGGATGGGTTTGTTGGG
The DNA here is from genome assembly GCA_007258455.2 of Sequoia sempervirens. Taxonomy (NCBI): domain Eukaryota; kingdom Viridiplantae; phylum Streptophyta; class Pinopsida; order Cupressales; family Cupressaceae; genus Sequoia; species Sequoia sempervirens. The sequence continues at coordinate 94,709,935 of VDFB02168118.1, forward strand.
GGAAGATCCCGAGCGAGTGCCTCCTGCCTATTCTCTTGCATCGACTATTGCCCGCGCCCATACAACTTCTCCTACCACCGCCCGTGTCGCTTTTCCTCCAGTGGTTGGCGCTTCTGTGCATATGCCTCATGCTGAGGCCCCTTTTCTCTCTTCACCTCCTCTAGTGTCTTCCGTTCCTACTAGGGGTTGTAGCTTCTCACAGGTGGCTAGATTTTCTTTTGTTTTCCCTCAGGTTTTCCAGGCTCTCTCATGTGCTAAACCTTATCCAGTAGCGGTTCGTGGGGAGGATGTTGCTAAGAATGTGAGTTTCTATGAGAGGCAGGGTTTGGTGCCATTTTTCTAATCTTTGGCCTTTTCTTCCTGAAATTCACAAGTGGGTTTTGGACTCTTGGAGGGATTTAGTGGATGGTAAGATTGAACTCTTCCTTTGTGCTAAAAGTTTCTTCATTGCTACTTTTGATTAGATGTTGAGGACCATTACTCGGTATTGGGTAGACTGTGGGCTTGGGGAGAGAGCTCTTTTTCACTCAAACCCTAGACTTCTTCCTTCAACCCCCTCATTGAACCACTTAATGTGTGTCTAGTGTGGGTAAGACTCCCAAATATTTCCCTCTAGTTTTAGGAAGAGACTTGTTTCGAGACCATTGGTAACTCTATTAGTCAGTTTTTTAAGGTTGATGTTTCCACTTCTTTCATGGGACATTCAAACTTTTCTCATGAGTGGGTGCAAAAAGATGGGGGGCCAAAAAGTGGCCAACCATCTTAATTTTTTTAAAAAAGTCATAACGTGAGCGCATTAGAGCTGTTTATAACAAAAAAAAGCAACATTTGCTCATTTTGTTTTCTGTGTTTTCCTCCAAACCCACGGCCTTCGAACCCTCAAGAGCACGCTTGCGTTATTGGAGACCAAATTCTTCATCAAATCATTGCCAAATCTTCACTAAAATGCCACCACGACATCGAGGAGGTCAAAGGAGTAAGTTTTGTTTGTTTTTTTGTGTGAATTTGTTTCTAAATAGGTAGATTTAATAGGTTTTTTGATGTAAATTTATTTAATTTATAGGAAATGATAATCAACCTCTTGATCCTCAAAATCCTCCTTCACCTCAACCCAAAATACCTGGTGAAGAACAACCCCAAGAACAAACACCTCCACTAATTCGTTAATATGCCCCTAGAACACAAGAAAATTTAATGGGGCAAATTGAAAATAACAAAAAACAAATTGAGGACATAATTACAAGGTTGAAAGTTCCTACAAGTTTAACCTCACATAGAGTCATATTATCAAATGCAGATTCAATTATCAAGAAAATATCTACTTGGTTGTATAAGAGGAGAGAGTTTAGACAATTCTATGCAGATAAGTTATCTTATAAACAAGTCAAAAATGAAAAAAATACAAAATTTTACTTGTGTTCCCTTTTCACAAAACCATGAACAAATCAACCTCTACACCCTACAAGCAAGAGATTCCATATCCATTGGTGCAACCACCAAGGGATAAAGAACCATTTTTGGCAAAGATGGTGGATGGTTTTTGACCATCCTCCATGAGACAATAATGAGGTCCCAAAATATTTTTTTGAGGAAACTCTGCTGCGAGTTTGTCCTCAATAAAGTCCCAAACTATTTTGATATGCGAGACTTCCAAGGTAGTGGTGGAGGCTCTGCACATGATAGACTAGGGGCACGTCTTGAACCACAATGGCCAATGAGACGGACATTCGCTAGACTAGCCTATGAGCACGTGGCTATCCCTTCCATTGTGAAGGAATGTGCTGAGGTCGAGACACTAAAGTCCATTAGTTCCTTGACCCAGAGCATCATAGAGCATACCAATCCTGTAGCACAACATGAGTTGGGGGAGTCTTCGAGGAGTAGGGTTCCACCCCATATTTGTTAGGCTTGTGGGTCACCCTGTGGTTATGACCCCACAAATAGTTAAGATGTAGGTGCATAGGCTACATCTGCAGTTGAGTAGTTGGTGATGACAGATGCCCTCTTGAATGAGGCTTTCAACCTTGATATTCAGGTAAATGTTAGCAAGTTCATTAAATTGAATTTGTTAAATTTCATTTTTGAAATGCAAGATTAACTAATTTAGTTTAATGATTATAATGAAATTTTTGGGTCATAGCATTCATTTAGTTTTCAGCGGTCCTCTACCTCTGTATTACGCTATGACATGTACTGCAGAGGTATGTAACTAGTAAACAATTATAAAAATTACATGTGAATAACATTGTTATATGAATGGTATTTTAATATTTGATTTTGGATGTTGAATAGGTTAATCTTGGAGATTTCATGACAACACTTCCCAATGGAGGTGGACTTCAAAACTTCACTCAGGTAATAAAATAAAGAGTTTAACTAATGAATTATACTTAATAGATTTTTGTAGTTTATAGTCATATCATTGATTATATTGCATTGCACATCTTTGAAAGTCAAATAACTACTTCACATTGGATAACTAACAACTAGATGTTGATAGATGACAAAATTTCAATTAGAATATATAGTTTTTTAGAAAGTCAACATAATTAGTTATGCAATTAAGTACTTCACATTGCATAACTAATAACTAGGAGTAGTTGCCAATTGCACTTGCTTGTTATGGCTTTGCATGAGACCACATTCTATTGAGGCATTTTTCAAATAGTTCATTGCCTTGTCTATGCTATGGATGCTTGGAAAAACTCTATCAAAGAATAATAGTAAGCTATAACATAGACAAGGAAATCAACTGTTTGAAAAAATGCCTCAAAGAAATGCAATCTAATATCATCCAAGAAAATATATGTGTCAAGAAATTGCTCAAAAAAATTCCCATATAATACCATTCCATGACATCAACATTACCATAAGGTTTAGATACAAACCATTATCTACCAAGTCCAATAAATCCACCATCCAAATCGAAATATCCACCGAACTATCCAAAAAGAACCTATATCCACAATATATATCATTGCATTGTTCATCTTAATCCATATTCATAATCATGCTTCACTCTTGCTTTGATGAGTTCCCTAGCAAAAAAAAAACCTTCTCTAATGACAATAGTTACACTATCCTTTTTGATCAACAAGATAATGAACCCTATGAAGAAAATATTTATACAACTAGCTATACATGTCTACCAAAGCATTTTATCAAATAGTTCACTTCCTTGCTACTATGAGCAAAATCCTAAAACAGGTGCTTTCAAACAAACTATAAATTATTGGAAAAAATCTATCAAACCATAATAGTAAGCAATAGCATAGACAAGACAATGAGCTATTTGAAAAAATGCCTCAATGAAATGTGGTATCATGGCAATGTCCATCACCATGAGACCGCATTTTATTAAGACATTTTTTCAAACAACTCATTTCCTTGTCTATGCTACCGCATTTTCCATACATGTCTACCAAAGCATTTTATCAAACAATTCACTTCCTTGTTGCTATGGCTAAAAGCTTAAAACACGTGCTTTCAAACAAACTATGGATGCTTGGAAGAAATCTATCAAAGTATAATAGTAAGCAATAGCATAGACAAGGCATGAGTTGAAGCCTCAAAGAAATGTGGTCTCATGGTGATGTCCATCACCATGAGACCACATTTCTTTGAGGCATTTTTTCAAATAGATCACTGACTTGTCTATCTTTGGTAGACATGTATAGAAAATGTGGTACCATAGACAATGCAGTGAGCTGTTTGAAAAAAATGCCTCAAAGAAATGTGGTCTCATGGTCCATCACCATGAGACCACATTTCTTTGAGGCATTTTTTTCAAACAGCTCACTGTCTTATCTATGGTACCATATTTTCCATACATGTCTACTAAAGCATTTTATCAAATAGTTCACTTCCTTGTTGCTATGGCTAAAAGCTAAAACAGGTGCTTTCGAACAAACTATGGATGCTTTGAAAAAAATCTATCAAAGCATAATAGTAAGCAATAACATAGACAAGGCAATGAGCTATTTGAAAAATTCCTCAATGAAATGTGGTATCATGGTGATGGACATCAAATGTAGATGTGCTCCTATGGTGATGTCCATCACCATGAGACCACATTTCTTTAAGGCATTTTTTCAAATAGATCACTGCCTTGTCTATCTTTGGTAGACATGTATGGAAAATGTGGTATCATAGACAAGGCAGTGAGCTGTTTGCAATAATGCCTCAAAGAAATGTGGCACCATAGACAAGGTAGTGAGCTATTTGAAAAAATGGACCATGAGACCACATTTCTTTGAGGCATTTTTTCAAACAGTTCACTACCTTGTCTATGGTACCACATTTTCCATACATGTCTACCAAAGCATTTTATCAACCAGTTCACTTCCTTGCGACTATGGCTAAAAGCCTAAAACAGGTGCTTTCAAACAAACTATGGATGCTTGGAAAAAATCTATCAAAAAACAATAGTAAGCAGACAAGGCAATGAGATGTTTGAAAAAATGCCTTAAAGAAATGTGGTCTCATGGTGATGTCCATCACCATGAGACCACATTTCTTTGGGGCATTTTTCCAAATAGCTCACTTCCTTATCTATGCTACCACATTTTCCATACATGTCTACCAAAGCATTTTATCAAAGTACACTCAATTGTTTTTTAAATAGTTCACTAACTTGTCTATGTTAACACATTTTTCATACATGTCTACCAAAGTACTTAAAATTTTGTTGACTATCTTATACATTATAAGCCATGACCTGCATCACTATTCTAGTTTTCGTATTTGAATAATGTTGTCTTATTTTCAGATAATGTAGGTAGAGACACATCATGATGTTCATATGTCAATGGAGCATGGTGTGTCTTCCATAATTGATAGATCCATGGGTGGGTGCATGAAGATGGGTAGCCAATTTGTGGCCAAATTTTTAATTTTTTTTTGAAAAATCATAATGTGAGCGTGTTATAATGCGCTCATTTTATAGCTTGGTGTGCCGAGCTTGAGGCTCAGCCACAACAAGCCCATAACGCAAGCGCATTATAATGCACTCGAGTTATGACCTATTAAAAGAAAAAAAAACAAATCGAATTTATTCTTGCATTTGACTGTGTTTTTTCTCTTGCCCGCGGCTAAAACACCAATTTTCCACACTCGTGTTCTGGGAGGAGGTATTTTGAAAAATTATTCATCAACGGTTGTTGTTTCATTGCAAGGATGTTGCCACGTCGACAAGCAGGTGTGAGAGGTAAGGATTGTTTGTTTTTGTTTTGAATTTGTTAGTTTTAGGTTGTTTTTGATATTTATATTTTGAATTTGTAGGAGATGTTAATCAACCCACAAACCCTCCTCAAAATCCCCAAGAAGCACATAAAAAACAAGAGGAATAAAATCCTGAACAAGCACAACAAGAACAACAAAAAAATCCTCAAGTTAATCAACTACAACCTAAATCTCTTCCACCAATCCCTCAACATCCTCTTGGCACTCAACAAAACTTAATAAGTGAAATTGAGAACAATAAAAAAAAATTGAGGATTTAATCATGAGGTTGAATGATCTAAATGGTTCAATCAAAGAAAGAATGACCCTGACAACTTCACCGAAAAAAATGTTAAAACATGTAGATTCAATCAACAAACAATTAACTGGTTGGCAGGATAGGAAGCAGGCAACTAGGGCTTATTACCAAGATAAATTATCATATAAAGACAAAGATTTAAAAATTACAAAAGGTGATTTGTGCGCATTATTCACTAACCCACAGTAAAATGCAAATCTTACCCTCAATGCGAAGAGGTTTCCTATTCATTGGTGCCACCACCAAGAGATTATGATCTTTTTTGGGATAGGTGGTACATGGTTTTTGATGACCCACCATGCAATAATTGTGAAGTCCCATAGTATTTCCTTAGGAAAATATACTATGAGTTCATCTTGAACAAAATCCCAAATTATTTTGATATGAGGAACTTCCAGGGGAGAGGTGAGGGGTTAGCTCAAGATAGACCCGGTGCACAACAAGATCCTATGTGGCAAGGGTGACTACCTATCGCTAGGTCACCTCATGAGAACATCATCATCCCTTCTGTCACAAAGGAGAGTGCTGACGTAGAGACTTTGAAGGCCATCAACTCTTTGACCTAGAGTGTCATCTAGCATTCTAGCCCTATTCTATAGTGCCATCTAGGCAAGCATTCAAGTGGTGGGCTTCGGTCCCATTTGTGTCAATCTTGCAGGGTGACTTGTTCATATGACCCCACCGACACTCAAGAGGCTGCTATGTAGGATCTGTCTGCAACTATGGAGATGGCAAGGGAAATTGACATTTTGCATGAGGCCTATGACATTGATATTTAGGTAAAAGTTAGCATGTTCATTGAATTTAATTTATTAAATCTCAATTTTGAAATGCAAAATTAATTAATTTAAATTTATGATTTTAATAAAATTTTAGGGTCACAGTGTTGATATTGGATACACTAGCCCTACACCTGCTTATTTCTCCACTACACCTACCATTGAGGTATGTAACTAGTAAACAATTATAAATTTATTACATATTAATAGCATTGTTTTACGAATGGTATTATAATATGTGATTTTGGATGTTGAATAGGCTAATATTGGAGGTTTCGAGGGAACACCTCCTAGTGCCAATGGATTTAGTCAAACCTACATGCAAGTAATAGAATAAAGAGTTTAACTAATGAATTTTACTTAATAGATTTGTGTAGTTTATATTCATATTGTTGATTATGTTGCATTGCACATCTTTCAAACTCAAAGCATTACTTCACATTCCATAACTAATAACTAGATGTTGATAGATGACAAAATTTCAACTACAATATAATTGTTTAGAAAGTCAACATAAGTATTGATGCAATTACTTCACATAGCATAAGTAATAAGTCTAGGAGCAACTTCCAATTGCATTTTCTTGTCATGGCATTCCATGAGACCACTTTTTATTGAGACATCTTTTCAAATAGTTCACTGCCTTGTCTATGCTATGGATGCTTGGAAGGAATATATGAAAGAATAATAGTAAGCAATAGCGTAGACAAGGCAATGAGTTTTTTGAAAAAAGTGCCTCAAAGAAATGCGGTCTCATGGTGATGTTCATCGAGTGAAGCCACAATAGTGGTTTACAATTTGATGAAGGAAAACAAGCAAAAAATGACCCCATGCAAAAAAAATTAGTTTTAGGGGTTTGAACGAACTTGTAGGTTCAAGCGAACCCATTAAATATAGGCCCCACATTTCCCACCAAAAAAAACAAAAGAAATGCAAAGGGAAAAGGGGGTTTGCTTGAACCAGGGTTCGAGCGAACCTTGCTTCGAGAAAACCCCCCTTTTCCCTCATTCTCCCCCTCAAGCACTTTGAAAGTCCAGATTTTTACGCTTTGAAGTTCGGGTTGAGGATGAAAATGGAGGAGACTTCACAAACCCAACTAGAATCAGGTAGTCCTTAGAACGAGCTATCCAATGACTATAATTTTAATATGTTTTGGTTTTATTATGCATTTTTTTATAGTTTTATTAAACATAGGTTTTTCACTGAAAATCAAGCTCTTTATTCTGCACATGTGAAAAAATAGTAGATTATCAATTTTTTTTTTTGAAAAATATGAGTGCACCAGATATTGAAGTCCTTGATGTAGCAAAAAAAAATTGAATTTCGATACATACAAAAAAGTTACGTGTTATACGGTCGCGCTATGTCTGAATTGTAATTGGTTTGACTTCAAAACTTGATTAAAGAAAAAATATTCAATAAAAAACTATCTAACCAAGTGGAAGGACTAGATATCAAAGTTACAAATCTAAATTTGAAAGAATTAGAATTTTATCCTTTATGAAAAAAAATTTATGCATTATACGGTGAGCGTCACTTTTTAAAAATCCAGTTTTATGAAAAAAACCAATTTTCGAGAGAGATGGAAAAGAAGTGCAATCTGATTCCAAAAAAATTGAAAAATATATATTTAGAATCTATAGACAAACTGTCACGAAACTCTAGTTTGCATCATCTTCAAATTCCTCACGGTTTAGCCGCTATAGGTGCCCGAAAGTGAAGATTTAGTTAAAAAAAATTATTTCAGTGTTCAGTTTGGCCAAAAATTGTAAACCACTATTGTGGGATCACCCCATCACCATGAGACCCAATTTCTTTGAGAGAATTTTTCAAACAACTCACCGCCTTTTCTATGCTACCACATTTTCCATACATGTCTACCAAAGCATTTTATCAAACAATTTATTTCCTCACTACTATGGCTAAAAGCTTTAAAAAGGTGTTTTCCAACAAATTATGGATGCTTGGAAAAAATCTATCATAGCATAATAGTAAGCAATAGCATAGAAAAGGTAGTTAGTAGTTTAAAAAAATGCCTCAAAGAAATGTAGTTTCATGGTGATGGAATACCATTCCATCATCATGAGACCACATTTCTTTGAGGCATTTCTTCAAACAACTCACCACCTTTTCTATGATACCACATTTTCCATACATGTGTACCAAAACATTTGATCAAACTACTCACTTCCTTGCTGCTATGACTAAAAGCCTAAAATAGGTGCTTTCCAACAAACTATGGACGCTTGGAAAAATTTCTATCAAAACATAATAGTAATAAATAATACCATAGAGAAGGAAATGAACTATTTGAAAAAATGCCAGAAAGAAATGCAGTCTTATGGTGATGGAATGTCATGACATGCATTTGTTTGTAATGGCATTCTATCACCATAAGATCCCATTTCTTTGAGGCAATTTTTCAAATAGTTCACTGCCTTCTCTATGCTACCACAATTATTGTACATGTCTACGAAAACATTTTATCAAATAGTTCACCGACTTGCTGCTATGGGTAAAAGCCTAAAAACACGTGCTTTCAAACAAGATATGGATATGGAAAATAGTAAGCATGATAGGAAGAAATATATAATTTAATAAGTACTTAAAATTTTGTTCATTATCTCATACATTATAAGTCATGACGTGGATCAGTATTGCAGTTTTCGTGATTGAATAATTTATTGTTTTATTTTTAGATGTTGCAAGCAGAGCCACCTCTTAATGTTCAGATGACAATGGACATCAGTGTTTCATCTGCTATAGAATCCTTAATGGCTTTGACATGGGAGGTATGAGGAAAATTACTAAATTTCAATTTAGATTCATTGTTATAGATGTTAGTAAAAAATTGAACCATTATTGATTCATAATTTAATTTCTATTTGGATGGTTTATACAGGGCTTCAACACACCTCAACATGGGCATTCAAATATTTACCTAGTGGAGAGTGATCATCAGATCGTGGTAAGTTATTATTTTGTTAAATATATCATTTTTTTAATATAATTTCTATATATTAATGTCTTTACTTCTTATTATAACATATAAGAATTCACCAAGAACTAAACACTGGGAGGAGCAACAAGACTACTCCTCGACCACAACATAAATGAGTGACAAATGTATCACCATCCGATTGACAAGCAAAGGGAAAGAGTTTATTTCGAGAGCCTGGAGAGCAATGAATTTTGATTCCAGAGCCGTTTGTTGTATGTCTATATGACGTTTTTGTACATATTTGACATTGTATGCCTATATGGAATTCTCAAAGCCTATATGGATATTTTGTACCTATATTTTATACTTATATCGGCATATATTGATGTATGCCTACATGGATATTTGGTTAATTCAAATCTATATTATCGATGGTGTCCATATTTGTATTATAAATCCATGGTTCAATAGATATGAGTTACGTGTATCCAAGTGTATGCTTTACAACTTATGTGTATACTTTGTGACTTACGTGTATTCCAATTTATACTTTGCAACTTACATGTTTTCATGCTTATAGCTTGTATTTATGCATATACTTTGTATTAATTTGCGTATACTATGTATTCGTGTGTATACTTCAAGGCTTACATGTTTTTAAGTAATTGTGCTTTCCTTATTCACATGTACATGCTTGAATTATTCACATGTATACTTATTAATTGGTTAGCCCTAACATTGATCATTGCTATCCTTCATGGTTTGTCTTGAATATTAATTGATTGATGTTAAACAACTTTATTAGTCGATGTTAAACAACTTCAATATTTCTAGGAATACTAGTAGAGTTACAAATTCCAAAATTGAACAAATTGAAAATAAAAGATTAACTGTAAATAAATGCACTAATTATTAACTTGATAACTGATTAAAACTGAGTATAGATATAACAAGAGATGAGCCTTCTAGAATGACAACTGCTAACTAGAAAATAGGCAAAGCATTCCCAATACTTTGAAAGTAATAATCCACCCAAAATTGTAATGGGAGAGAAGTGATGTAGAGTAGGGAGGCCTTCAATTACCAATCACAAATTCAACTGATTTCAACAAGCCTTCAATCTCCAAAACCCTAACTAGGGTGATTCCATTCACAACTTCACTTTTTTGCTTTATAGGTCTGCAAACCTAGTTTCTTGGACCTATCTCACAAATCCACTCTCAGACCCATTATCCAATTATATTTTTAGACACCCTTTAAGGCATACCAATACATATCTCAAAATATCATATAACTCTTTTGGAACAGATCCCTCAAACTGATGCTTCTATGCTATCCTCTTAAGCCAAATAGGCCTAATTTACAAAACAACTCTCCTCTAAACAATCCACAAACCAAAAATACCTATGGACAATCATTTACCAATCTATAAAACCACAAAATCTACAACTTTTATCCAGTGAACCACTCACCAAGTTCTCTTTATACAAAACCCTCATTTTTAGCAAGTTACAAAGGCGTTTACTGAAAATACCACTTCCCAATTTCTTTACACTTCAATAATGCATCAAACATTCTTTAAATGGCCTGAAAATGCTTAATCTATCACCTAAATTTTTTGCCACAAGATTTTTCCTCACCTACCCACCTTTAACCATCAAATTTCACTCAAAACATTCAAATTTGACAACTAGGGCATCATGCCCAAACCCCAAAATGACCTCTCCTGCTCCCAAAACCATTCAATCAACTAAATCCTACCATATTAGGCCCTTTCCACTCAACTACAAGAGTTACATTTAGTGGAATAGGCCATAATCACATGTTTATATCTTCAAAACCTTAAAATTGGAGTTTCAAACCTGCCTATAGGGGAAACTTAATAAGATTCTATAACGCCAATGGGAACACCTCAAACTTAGTCAAAATTATAGATAGAAAATTGAAACAACAATTCAAATTAATTTGGAGTCATCGTCAGGCCGTACAGGCCTTGCAACTACTCTACAACAACAATATTCAATAGAGGAGCCACTGCACTACTTGTATTTGACACTTTTTCCATCAAATGAAAACTAGACACCATGGGAAAATGACTTTGAGATAACAAAAATTGAGAGAGGTTATTGTAGAGAAGCCCAACGTGAACCCATAGGCTTAGATGGAGAGTTCGTACGTGTCATGGTTTTCGAGTAATAGCCTATCAAAGATTGCTTCCCTTTTGCACTTTGGACCCTTAGGGGATCAATCTGGTTGAACGTAGCTTAGAGCGATTCCACATGTTTGGGTGAAAAAGAGGACCATGTATAGCTTAAAAATACCTATTTGGATGTGTTGCAATAGTATGTTTGGTCACACGAGTTGTAGAACGAAAGTCACACCACTTTGCAACTTTCAACTACTTGCATTTGACAACTTTTTCCCCAAGTGAAAATTTGCTACCACGAGAAAATGCCTATGAGATAATGAAAAATGAGAGAGGTTATTATAGAGGGGCCCAACATGATCGTATAGGATTATACGAGAAGTTTCTAAGCATCATGGTCTTTGAGTAACAAGATGATGAAGCTTGCAACCATTTTGCACTTTAGACCCTTAAGTTTGATCGACCCGGTTGAATGTAGCTTAGAGCGATTCCATGTATTTGGGTGTGAAAGAGAACCATATCTAGCGTAAAAATACCTATTGAGACACGTTGGAACAACCCGTTTGGTCACACGAGTTGCAGAACAAAAGTTGTACCACTTTGCAACTTTCAACTACTTACATTTGACAACTTTTTCCCCAAGTAAAAATTCACCACCACGGGAAAATTCCTTTGAGATAGAAAAAATTGAGAGAGGTTATTGTAGAGGGGCCAACTATGATCCAATGGGATCAAATGAGAAGTTTCTAATCATAACGGTATTTGAGTAACAACATGTTGAAGTTTGCAGCCATTTTGTAGTTTGGACCCTAAAGGGATCGATTTGGTTGAATGTAGCTTAGAGCGATTCCATGTGTTTGGGTGTGAAAGAGGACAATGTATAGCGTAATAATACTTATTCGAACATGTTGGAACAATCCATTTCGTCACACGAGTTGCAAAATAAAAGTTGCACCACTTTGCAACTTTCAACTACTTGCATTTGACAACTTTTTCTCCAAGTAAAAGTTTGCTACCACGGGAAAATACCTCCGAGATAGAAAAAAATGAGAGAGGTTATTGTAGAGGGTCCTAACATGATCCTATAGGATCATATGGAAAGTTTCAAAGCATCACAATAACCAAGTAACAACATGGTGAAGTCTACATCTATTTTGCACTTTGGACTCTTAAGGGATTGATTTGGTTGAACATAGCTCAGAGCGATTCCGCATGTTTGGGTGTGAAAAAAAACCATGTATAGCATAAAAATACCTATTTAGATGCATTGGAACAGTTCATTTGGTCACATGAGGTGCAGAACAAAAGTTGCACCACTTTGCAACTTTCAACTACTTGCATTTGACAACTTTTTCCCTAAGTGAAAATTTGCCACTATGGGAAAATGCCTCTGAGATAGCAAAAAATGAGAGAGGTTATTGTAGAGGGGTCCAAAAAAATACCATAGGATTAGATGAAAAGTTTTTAAGAATCACGGTATCCGAGTAACATCATACTCAAGTTTGCACCCATTTTGCACTTTAGACTCCTAAGGGATCAATCTAGCTAAACGTAGCTCAAAGTGATTCTGCATGTTTGGGTGCGAAAGAGGACCATTCCTAGCATAAAAATACCTATTTGGACGTGTTGGAATAGTCTGTTTGGTCACACAAGTTGCATAACAAAAGTTGCACCACTTTGAAACTTTTAACTACTTGCATTTAACAATTTTTTCTCCAAGTGAAAATTCGCCACCATGAGAAAATACCTCCAAGATAGCGAAAGAGGACCATTCCTAGCATAAACATACCTATTTGGACGTGTTGGAATAGTCTGTTTGGTCACACAAGTTGCATAACAAAAGTTGCACCACTTTGGAACTTTTAACTACTTGCATTTGACAAATTTTTCTCCAAGTGAAAATTCGCCACCATGAGAAAATGCTTCCAAGATAGCGAAAATTGAGAGAGGTTATTGTAGAGGGGCCCAATGTGATCCCATCACAGTATTTGAGTAACAACATGCTGAAGTTTGCAACCATTTTGCACTTTGAACTCTTAAGGGATCGATTCGGCTGAATGTAGCTTAGAGCGATTCCGCATATTTGGGTGCGAAAGAGGACCATTCCTAGCATAAAAATACCTATTTAGACATGTTGGAAAAGTCCGTTTGGTCACACGAGTTGCATAATGAAAGTTACATCACTTTGTAACTTTGCACTACTTGCATTTGACACTTTTTTCATCAAATAAAAACTAGACACCACGGGAAAACTACTTTGAAATAACAAAAAATGAGAGAGGTTATTGTAGAGGGGACCAACATGATCTCGTAGGCTTAGACAAAGATTTTGTAAGTGTCATGGTTTTCGAGTAATTCCCCGTCAAAGATTGCTACCCTTTTGCACTTTGGACCCTTAAGGGATCAAGTCGGTTGAATGTAGCTAAAAGTGATTCTGCATGTTTGGGTGCAAAAGAGGACCCTGACTAGCATAAATGTACCATGTCTAGTGTAAGTCCACAAGTTTTGTTCAAAGAATCACTTCCTATGACACCAAAACATGAAACCCTCACTTTATGCCATTCCAAAGGGGTTTACTGAAAAAAACTATTCCAGGCTTCTACACAACCAACCAAGGCCTCAAACACCTTTAGTTATTTCTGCACATGCTTGAAGGTTCATCAAAATCTACTGACCCCAAGAGTTTCTACAAATTCCCTCCTCTAACCATCAAATTTCATTCAAAATACACAGTTTAACAATTAGTGCATCATGCCCAGGCACTGAACTCACCTTCCCTATCCTTCAAAAGCTTCAAACACTTCAATATATGCCTTCTCATCCCAAATCAATCATCTCCCAATATTTCCTAAGACAATTTCACCAAAACCCAACATCTAAACTCCTTTTTAAGCCAAAATTTAGCCAATTTCCTCTGGGACAAAAATCAAAACCATTCCTAAACATTTTACCTACTCCTAAATCTTATTCCTACATCTAATCCAACCATTTTTGACTCATTCCACTGAGCCACAAATAGAAACAATAGGTGGAATGAGTCATTTATTCATTTTTAGTCTTCAAACCCTTATGGCTGGTTGTACAAATCCACAGTTAGTAATTTGACAATAAAATTCTTAAAACTCAATGAATTTCCTTCACTCCAAATCCAAAACATAGATAACACCTATCTCTATTAATTGAAAAATATTTCAGGACATAATACTTATGTACAACCAAGTATAATAGTCTGCAACAAAAAAATTCAATGAAACACACATAATTACAATAGAAATAAGGGGATTTTTATTGTTTTCTTTCACAAAAACCTTAAACAACCTCTTCCTTCAAGTTCCCAACATATTTAAACCTCAAAAAATATATGAAAATGGATCTAACTTCCCTTTGAATTCCCATGACCATTGGGCTTCTTCAAGTTTACATTTTTTTGCACTTTTTTCACATTGACAACTTTTCAATTTTTACAATTTTACATCATTTTGACAAATATGCAACATGAACTCTAAAATGACCCCAAAACCAACTAACATGACTTATTACATTATAAATTGGTCTAATATGACCTTATTCAATTGAAAAAACTAAAAACACAAAACTAACTTAAGACTTCCATGAACTAAATTTGTTCAATAACCTTGGTGCCCCTCCACCAAATTTCAATATTTGAGTAAATCTCATTACAATGCCTTAGGTACTCCATTCTCATAGATATTTTACAATGTCACTCATACATTCAAGATTCTCTTATAGTGTCTACATCATAGGTACTAATTATGAGGTTAACTTCAAATGAGTAACTTGAGATTCCCTCGCTAAGCTTCACATGCTCTTTTATAATAACTTCAAATCAGAATTGATATTTGTCAAGATCATCAAAATAAGGATGTTGTATTGATTTTTTGGCTGAGATTCTCTTCGATGGATTATAAATCAACATTTTCTGCAAGGAGAGATCAATTTTTAATAATTTACTTACAAATACACAAAGTAGAAGAAGAAAAAGAAAGAACATCCAAAATGGAAATGAAATGAAAATAGATTGAAGACACTTATAGACAACAAACACACACCATTTGGTTCCAACTTGGGAACAAGACATAAATCTTGATGCTTCCATTGAGGATAGGCATGCCGGTCTCTCAATTTAGTCACTCCTGGTCATACATCTTCACTGGGATTTCCAAGATACCTATTGCACACAACACCTCTCACGAATAGAATAACTTGAAATTCAATATGCTCTTATAATGTCTACATCATAGGTGCTCATGATAAGGTTAACTTCAAATGAATAGCTTGAAATTCCCTCACCAAGCTTCGTACATACTTTTGTAATGGATTAAAATCATAATTGAGATTTGTCAAGATCATCAAAATAAGGATGTTTCATTTCTTTTCTGGCTAAGATTATCTTGGATGACTCATAAATCTGCATTTTTTGCAAGGAGACACCAATCAATTTTTAATAGATTACTTACAAATAGGAAAAGTAAAAGAAGATGATAGCATTGACATCAAATAAATTAATGTGCATACAAGTATAAATTAATAAGAACCAATGTGCATACTTACAAATTAATCCAACTAGCCATTCGAGTATTCTCTACTCTTTATTGTCTCAAGTATTGCTTCATGGTCAGGCTCAAAGACCTTCCACAAGGTCTTGTTCAAAGGTCTACCCCCATATTTGGTCAAACGAACATTGGATGCCATGACAAGGTTCGAGTAATGAAGAATCTTACGATGCATGTCAAAGTCATGAAACAACCAATGTTTAACACTCTTAGGTGGGTACCTTCTAAACCACATTCTAGTAACAACAACTGAGCCTATAGGGTATTCGATGTTTTCTCTATCTATAACTGGGGCCTCCAATTTATTTTTTTCCTCAACACAATGACATAGGTAATAGTCTATTTCCTCTTCATTGTCTTCATTTGCAATAACTGCATAAACATGCCCTACATTGATATGTGCAACAAATCTCATGAAATTAGTCAACATTATGAATACACTACAAAGTAAGATAATAATATGGAATTTCAAAAACTAAGCAAGTAGATAGATTACTTGGTTGAACTAGATCTGATACGTGGTCAAAGTTAACCGATGATCGTATGTGTTAGTTCCAATTCTGTTGGAGGGCGATACATGTGAAGTGGGCTAAGATAACTTATCAACCATTTGTCAACCCACTCCCATGACTCACAATCATTTTAGGCTTGCATTGTACATGAAAAGAAAAAGCATGCCATCTTCCCTGTATCGATATTCCATGAACCTACATTTTCGCTAAGGAAAGAGTGTAGCTCACTCGATCTTGTTAGTGTACAACAATCCTCATATGGTGCAATGTTATTATCATCCATCAACCAAAAAAATCTACGAACTGAAGATGTACCTTCATTACCTAGACCCATCAAAGAATTACACCAGTCAACGATTGATTTTGCATCTGTCAAATTTGCACTGTCTTTATACTTTAACTCTTCTCGTGCTAATGCTTTTTTCACACATGCGTCTGCACCATCATGCTCCCCCTTTGCATGCCCGACCTCACAAAAGTTCTGCATATGCTGAACACTTGTAATGACATGCATCCTACACAACCAGTAGAACATGCACGAGTTCTTGAACTATACTGCATAGTTATCCGACCATATTATATGCCGATCGTATGCTATGCCCCTCTGTGCCAAATTACTGTAGAATATCTGGAAGCAACATTGCATGAATTTTGGAGAATGTGTGCGATCATCACTAATATAAAAGTGATACTCCCTCAATACCTTCCTTTGGTCCTCTGTACTATCAGTTGCATGAATGAATGCTATGTGCACAACTATCAAAACCTATGTGGAGTTGTAATACTGTGACTGCACCTCATGCTGTGGCCATAGAATGTAGTTATCTGCAAAGTTAACCATTGATACTATGCTTCCAATTGGAAAATTTTCCTCGCATAGCTTGAATTACGTGTCCAACCATCAGGCTCTATGGGTATGCCTTGCATATTCATACACTATATTGTCACGAAACATGGAAATAAATTGATACACTAGAATCTTTTGAATAACCAAATCACACCTTTTTGCTTGAGACCCATCTTTTGTAACATATGCCACTATTTTATATTTCCCAAACTCTACTAGTTTCTGTCCCACCTCATCTGTGCTTTCCATATGTTGACATATTGGCATACACTGCAAGCCACAACAATGCTCACATGAACCATCCAAGCATGCTGTCCTATAGAATATTTGGCCATCCTCTATTTCACATAATTTTTTTGATAAGAATTCTCTTGAAGATGTTGGTGGGGCTTCTATGCCACAATCCTGCAAAACATTATTAGTATGCAAATATAAACATATAGAACGATAACCATCAAAATGGTTAGAGAATTCAATATGTAGTCTACAACAATAAGTAGTGCATGTGTGATTTATCTTGATATAAAAATGTTTAAGCATTTCAAAAAATATTTGACAAATACTAATTTGAGGATAAGTATGTTGAAATTTACAAAAA
Source organism: Sequoia sempervirens (assembly GCA_007258455.2). Taxonomy (NCBI): domain Eukaryota; kingdom Viridiplantae; phylum Streptophyta; class Pinopsida; order Cupressales; family Cupressaceae; genus Sequoia; species Sequoia sempervirens. The sequence goes on from VDFB02168118.1 coordinate 94,727,871, forward strand.
AATTGGGTTTGAGTTGTATCCAAAAAATGCTTTGGATGTGGCTCATTGTTTTGACTACTGATTCTCCTTCTTACCACATCCCTTTGATTCAGAGATGGGCTTGTGTTATTCTTCCAATACTCTTCAATTAGTGTTCTCAATGCTTCAACAATTTTTTTTTATCTTTTCATGGAAGTCTACATGAGAATGCCCATAATTTATTTGAATCGGTGCTCTCAATTCTTTGCCGCCTTTGAACAAATCTTGATAAAGTTTTTCTACTAATTTTCATTCGTTCACTCATCTTTTTAATGAGATGAGATCTGCTTACCAAAGTCAATGTAATTTAAGTTGAATCGGTGCTCTCAATTCTTTGCCGCCTTTGAACGACTCTTGATAAAGTTTTTCTACTAATTTTCATTCGTTCAGTCATCTTTTTAATGTCAAGATGAGATCTCTTTGTTTGATTGCTTACCAAAGTCGATATAATGACACGTCTGGTGAGATTACTATCCTTTGAGCATGAGGTCTTACCCACACTCACATAAACATCCATTAAATTCTTCACAATAGTGTTTTCACTTGATGCATTCAATGTTCTCAACCCGAGTCTTCATGATATTTCTATACTTCATACTCCATATCATTTCAACAAATAGTTGACATCTTGTAGTCTCATTTAGCCTTTGAAAGAAGAGTTTTCAAATCTTATCAACATATCTTCTACAAGTGCATGCTGGAATCTTACCTTCCATGTATTGTAAAATATCCTCATCAATATTAATCAAATACTTTATCTTTCTACGCAAAATTTTGGGTGGTGTTTTCCTAGGTACATACATCTCAACATTAGGAATTTCATAAATATTTAATTAAGGTGGGCTAGATTGCATACCTTCGATCGAGGGTGGAGTAGAAGAAATACCTTGTGGTTCATGTGGGGATGATGGAATACCTTCTTCGTCAAATTTGAGTGATGATGTACTCTTAATTTGAGATATGGTGGATGGTATCCAACCACATTCACTTGTGGTAGATGGTGTCCCTAATGAGTGTCACTGCATTGCTTATCATTTAACATATCAATGTTAACCCAGAGCAGTGTTCATGGCAATATGCAAGAGGGAGAAGAAATCAATTGCATGTCATATTTTTTCTACAAACAAAATTGAAAGACAATGCATGAAAGAAATTGCTGGTATCAAATATAATCTAAGAGCTTATAAATGAAATGCTGGAATTAAATCTATCCTAAGAAACTTGTAAAAGAAAATAATGGAAATGTAATTGCTGAAATCAAATCTATCTTATGAAACTTGTAAAGGGAAATACTGAAAATGTAATTGCTGGAAATGAAATTGCTGCTAAGAAATAAAACTACAAACAACAACTGTTGCTAAAAAGTAAATTATATTATTTTATAAAACCCTTCCCAATTTGATTCCTTGATTACAATGAATTTATAAAATTCTTATATTCAACTAATCTAAAAGACGAGCCTTAATTTCAAGGCAACAACTTGCTAGAATATAAGAACATGTGTTGAGGGAAAATGATAAGTCTTTCCTTCATCTTGCTGAGTCAATTTTTTTGGTCATCTAAAACAAATATGTCTATTTTGCAGCCCCTAAACAAACTCCAAAAAGATATTTGACTCCTAAAAAAGTCATTCCTTTCCCTTGTGTATCATTAAACCTCATAAAACAACTCCTAGATGCTTGCAAAAGGGTTCAAACTTCCCAAAATTGTCTCCTGAATATGGTCCATTTGTTTGCACAACCCAACAACCTATCTTAATGTTGAGAACTGCCCCCTAGATGCTCTCAATTTTTGTCCTTTAACTGCTCATAGAAGCCCAAGTTGCTCAACCTCTTCATAAATGATCCTTCACTTAGTTCCGAAAATTCCGGAGCATAGAAGTAAACAAATGAACAAATTCTAGAAATTCTAGAGTATCAAAACAAATTTCTGGAGCATCATACTAGTGAAGTTTTCTCTCAAACCAAGAAATGGGTTTTTCTTACAATTTAATGGATTTTTTTGCCTTCTTGTCTTCAAATTTCTTTCCAAAATCCTCAAGAACCTAGTTTGTAATTTTTAATATATGATGAAATATTTGACCGCTACAACTAAAAATCTCTTACTTTGTTCATCATGCTCAGTCTTGATAAATTCCATAATTAAGAAAAAAACAAGCTTTTATTTGGCTAATAGATGAGACATTTTTTTGTCTCATCATTTCCCCCACACCTAAAATGTTGCAGGTCCTCCTACAATTTATAGTGAGTTTCTGGAGCCAATCTCTTCACTTTTATTGCAATTGCTTTGGGGATTTGCTGGGAGGTGTAATGGAGATGCTTTCGAAGATATTCTAATAATTTTATTGTTATGTTATAGAAAAGAAATATACTCTATCATACTCTACTTATTGATGTAGAGATAGGTTACATAAAACCATTAACTGGTTGTGGAAAATAACATCATTTTCTTAAATGATGGATCCATGCATTCAATTTTTTGAAATAAGAGGAAAACCATGAGAAGAAGATGGATAAATATTTGAATTCTGATGTTCCTCCTTCTTTTGAAATGACATCCTTTTCCATAATTTTTGATTTTAGTAGATGCATGGGCTGATTGGAAAGATCTTGCAATCCTTCCTCATATTCTGTTGCATGCATGATTGGATACAACTCCTTGTCCTTCAAATATTTGATTGAGCAACCCTCTCTAGACTTTGAAAGTGTCCAAATAATAATCTTTTACTTGTTGGGACTTGAATTCATAGTCCTCTAGTTGAAGATATTGCACAAGAGTTGTCATATTTTCATGCAAGAACCTCTTCCTTTAGATCTGTTGTTTTGATGGGGGTTTTCTAAAATAATAAAACAGAGAATTTATAAAATAATAAACCTAAAAATCTTGTTAAACTAATTTTTCTTTTGACTTTCTATCACCAGATCATCAACAACTGCCTAATGACACCTTTTTCTCGATAACGAAACCACAAATGATGAGTGTCACTGCATTCCTCATCATTTAACTTATCAATGTCAATTGAGGGCGGTGTCCATGGAAATATGCAAGAGGGAGAAGAAATCAATTGCATGACATGCTTTTTCTACAAATGGAATTGAAAGGAAATGTATGAAAAAAATTGCTAGAATCAAATCTAATCTAAGAGTTTGCAAATGAAATGTTGGAATTAAATCTATCTTAAGAAACTTGTAAAAGGAAATACTTAAATGTAATTGCTAGAATCAAATCTATCCTATGAAACTTGTAAAGGGAAATACTAGAAATGTAATTGCTGGAAATGAAATTGCTGCTAAGAAATAAAACTACAAACAACTGTTACTAAAAACTAAACTATATTATTTTATAAAACTCTTCCCCATTTGATTCCTTGATTACAATGAATTTATAAAATTCTTATCTTCAACTAATCTAAAATATGAGTCTTAATTACTATACAACAACTTGCTAGGAGATAGGAATATGTGTTGAGGGAAAAAGACAAGTCTTTCCTTCATCTTGCTAAGTCAATCTTCTTTGGTCGTTCAAAATAAATATGCCTATTTTGAAGACCCTAAATAAACTCCAAAAATATATTTGACTACTAAAAATGTCATTTCTTTCCCTTGTGTATCATTAAAGCTCATAAAACAGCTCCTAGATGCTTGCAAAAGGGTTCAAACTGCCCAAAATTATTTCCTAGATATGCTCTATTTGTTTGCACAACCCAACAATCTGTCTTAATGCTTAGAACTGCCCCCTAAATGCTCTCAACTGTTGTCCTTTAACTGCTCATAGAAGACCAAGTTGCTCAACCTCTTCATAAATGATCCTTCACTTATTTCTAGAAATTCTGGAGCATAGAAGTAAACGAATGAACAAATTCTAGCAATTCTAGAGCATCAAATAAAATTTTTGGAGCATCGAATTGGTTAATTTTTCTCTCAAACTATGAAATGGATTTTTGTGAAATTTAATGGGCTTTTTTCCTTCTTGTGTTCAAATTTTGTCCAAAAATCTCAAGAACCCAGATCATAATTTTCAAGATATGATGAAATGTTTGACTACTGCAACTGAAAATCTCTTATTTTCCTCATCATGCTCAATCTTGCTAAACTCCATAATGAAGAAAAATACAAGCTTTTATTTGGCTAATATATGAGACATTTTTTTGTCTCATTAGTCCCTCTATATTCACTTGTGCTTAATGGTGTCCCTTCGTATTCACTTGCGGTAGACAAAGTCTCTCTAACTATGATATCCAAATCTATCCTACCACGATGCTTTCACATTCATACCCTTTGTGTTGCTAATGCCTGTTCTCTTTTTGACGGTTGAGGTTCCTCTTTAATTGGCTTGTTTTCGTCAATTGTATCCAATTTCTTCTTTTTACAATATGTCGCCACCTGTTCTCTCTCCTTTTCTTTGAAGGTTTCATACTCTTTTTCTGTTAGTTTATTCCTTCATTTCTTTGGCATGGCAGATAATTTTACCTGTAGGATGGTAATGAGACAAATATTATTTCCTAAAAAATGTATCCATTCAAATAAATGAAATATATGTCATTCAAGGCTTCATAAAAAATACTTACAATCATCATGTAAGAGGTTAGTGTTGGAAAAAGAAAGGAAAAACAATTGAGAGGGGGGTGAATCAGTTGTCATAGAAATTTAGACTTTACAAACTTAACTTAACATTAATCTCAAATCTGGTGAATAAAAAATTAACCATAAGCAATTAACACATCAGAGAGAAAAAGAATACCAAGATTTTTTACGTGGAAACCTTGTTAGGGGAAAAACCACAGTGGATGTCAGTCCACAAGATTATACTCTGTTAAAAGTATAAAGGAAAATAATAAGGAGAATGCACATGCATTCAGGCTCACTGCCTAGAGCTCACTGCTCAATTACAAATAGAAGACTCAATGTCTTACATAAAGATTCAAATTAAAACCATCCAGAAATTTGAACTAAGAGAATGGCTTCTATCCAAGCCTAATTATAGTTCCAATTAGGTACAATACTTTTGCATACTTCGCTCAACCTTGTACACTTTCTCTTCAATGATATTCACACTTATGCACACAAGAGCACACAACACATACTCAACACACTAACCAAAATCCACATGCTCCACACATTATCCACACAATTGCTTCTTATATATTCGCCATAAATATTTTATGATAACAAAGTCGACCAGAGGAAAATAATATATTTTCAATGTCGGCTAAAATTCACAATTAAGTTTTCATTATCCACTTCTCCCCCTAAGATATTTATATTTTTCACATTACACTTCTCCCCCTTTAACATCAATGGTAAAGGTAACTATTGTGCCTTCAGCACACATGCCCTGTTTAGAATGGGGACCCTGTCCTCTTTTTGCCTCGCTGGGTCATTCGTTGTTGCCTCGTTTTGTGTGCCCATGTTTTCATGTCCTAACTGGTCAACATGCTTTTAGAGTCTCATCTTAGGTTGACCGTGTTTCATCCCCTCCAATTTTTCTAAGTCCTGGTCCTCTACGGAGTTTCCTTGGCAGTTTTCTCTTGCCAACGTCCTTCGGCCCTAGCGGGCCCGCCCTGCTAGGTTTCCATCGGGTGTTCACCAACCTGAACGGCTGAAGGCTTTCACCTTCCCATGCCCTGAGACCCGACTTCTTGATTTCTGCCTTTTTAACTTACGTTGAAAACTTGACTGCCTTTTTCCCTTCTGGGCTCGTCCCTATAGAACTCCGTGTCACCTTCAACGTTTTCAATGACCAACTTGTGATGACATTCCACCCTCCAGACCCCGGGCTCCCTTTTGCTATCGGTTAAAAATGATAAACTTCGAAGCGGCCGCCAAATCACGTCCTTCTAGCCCCCGGGCCCCATTCCTTCCGTTGTCGCCTGAGAATTTAAACTTACCAACCCTCTTGTTGTTCGTACGGGCATTTATGGGTATATTAAATGATAATTAGGGGTATAAATATCTGGCTCGGCCTGTCATTTCCATATGTTAGGTTAGCTAGAGGAGCTCAAAGAAGATTTTGAGGAGTCCATCACATTCATCACCCACCGCCCTGGCGCCCATTGCCCTCGTTTGCCAATCCTTCGCGGATTTTAAAACTTCTCCTTTCAGACTTTTAAGGTAGGTTCGCCATTCACCCTCCTGTGAGGTTTTTTGTGATTTTACGCTTAAATGATGAATGAACATGAGCTTCAAATGCTTTAATCGGGTAAAAAAAGTTAACATTGAAAAAACCCACATGTTGAAATTTTAGAAAAACTTCCTAAACATCCTCTAGGAAAAATCTGAAACTCTCCCTTGTCATCACCATTCTTCATGCAGGGAATTCATGCCTTCGGGGCCTGCCCCCTCCTGTTGCCATCAAAAAATTAGAATAAAATAGTAGCATCTAAACAACGGGATGGATTCTCGAGCCCACGACCTCAGACTTCCTTTAGCCGGTCACCATTGGATTTTAAACTAAACATAAAGTTCAACCTCCATTTTTGTTTCTCGGGCCTGCTCCCATGGGATTCCATCCCCAGGATGCCGCGGTGCTTTTTCCTTTTTGAAATGGTGATTCTGCTTTGTCCACTCGAGCCTCGGGGCCCGTCTCACCTTTTACCGATTGGGTTTAAACCAACAAATGAACTGTTCCCTCATGTCCTTGGACCCCGGTTCTTGGAGTTTTGTCTAAGGGTTTCCATGGCAACTTTTCCATTTCAAACGACCATCTGGCTGCATCCTTCTGCCTCCCGGGCCCCAAACCTTTATTTTCGTGAAGTCAATTAACAATGAACTTAGGAGGCCTCACACCCGCTAGGCTTCATCCAACAGGATTCCATCCAATCTCATCCGACATGAAAAGGAAAAGTAGGTCTTTCTTTTCGACCTCCAGGGTCCGCCATCCTGATTGCCTAAGACTTAGCAAAGAAATCTGATGGCCACGCTCGATGTCGGGTCCAACCCATTGGACTGCCCCCACCGGACTTTCAATCAATGACCGCTGGTTCAAACGGAAAAACACCAATGGATTCCTACCCCTTTAGGCCCAAACACTTGAAAGTGAAGAGGAAACATTAGCTGCCCTTCAGCCTCTTGGGTCTTGGACCCTGAGATTCCGACCTCGGAATGCAGTTTCACTTTGGCTGTCCCCTGACAGCTTTCCAACCTTTATCCCTAGATGCTCCCAAAGTGGCCCAAAGGACCTTCAATTGAAAAACTAATCTTGACCCACGCGCTTAAATTCAACCTTCTCCTGCATTTTCCTTTTAAATGATCAAAATCTGAGGTCAAGGGAAACCACCTGGGTTGCCCCACTCTGTTCACCCTTTGCACAACATCCTTGCTAGGGAAATCTAGTCCTCCGAGCCCAGGTTGTCTAAACTACCTCCAGTAAATTGCCAACGATGCCTTGAAGTAAATGTTTGATTTTATGAATTATATATATTCTAATTGGACTTCGTTTATGGGATTATGACTAACATTCATGTTTTCATGATTGGTTATGCTCACTGTGCCTTGTTCATAGGATATATGGAATCAGGTGCAGGACCTTCGGGGGCGTCTGCAAAATATGACAAAGGGAAGAAAGTGGGCAAGGTTCCTCGTGGAAAAGAGGACAAGGACCAAATGAAGTTCTAATTCTAGGGAGAGCCGTTGCAGTCAAAACTCATCACAGACTGGAAATAAATAACAAATACCAATATTGGCCATGTCGATATTGACAAATTTAAGCGGAGGGTCAGGAACCATCGTAAGACCGATAGTGCAAGATTAATCAGGAAAAGTGGAATTGCTAAGGCTGCGGGTTTTCCTTCATCCCTTATAGCCCCTGAATTGGTCATGGCCTGCCGATAGGCATATCAATCAGTGACACAGACAATAGTTGACAGAGATGGAAACATCCTTGCTGATATGTCAGCAGAAGCAATGAAAAATACTTTCCACATCCCTACCTTCAAAATAATGGAAACGCCAACCATTGCAGAATGTAAGGCGGCATGGGATGAAAACCCCAATAGCTGTAAGAAGCTTATAAACCAATATTGGCTTAAAGAGAAAAGAGGTAGCGCCGCAAAGGTTCCTCAGGAGCTCTTCTGAAACAACTTCCACCATGACTTGGTGACTCTATTGAGCAGGGTGATGGGCCTCCCAACTGCCACATATTTTCAAGAATGGAAGGTATATTTCATAGAAAAATATTTCGTGGGGAGGAAGATCTCACCACAAAGGCACCATTCTATTGGGGAGGCATAATAAGTGATTGCTTCCACGAGCAATTTATGTATGTAAAGAATACCTCCAAATTTTACATGACCTCCTATCTTGTTTACTCACTAGCTGAGAAAAGGTAGTATAGTGGATTGTTCATGGCACTTGATGAGTAACCAGGTCGTGCATTGAAGGTTTATGATAGATACCCCCAGTTATAGTTCAGGAACTTCAAGAAGGACTACTGCAGGGTAAATGATGCCTTCGTGGGTCACATTATCAAGTTGCTTGGAGGGGATTTTGAAAGAAGGATCTCTCATAGCGCGCTCAGGTATTCTTGAAACAATACGCTTTCTTGTTCATCCAATACCCCAAGTTCACCTACATTTGCACCCAAGGCTACAAAGAGAGGCCAAATAAGCTGCCCTGGTACCCAAATGACTGAATCATCCTATTAGAGCTCTCTCAACAGCTATAGCATGTGCATTCAGTTCTCAATAACAAAAATTTGGTAGGGATCCCTTATCCCTTAGCTTTTGGCCAGGGTATGTACAAATTGTAAACCTCCTAGTGTGTTGGGAATTATGAGAAGGAATTAGAGGAATATCATTTTTGCTTGCACACTGCTTGCCCATGGATAGACCCATAAGGGCATGTAAGGAAGGAACTAGGACAAGGATACACCCATTTGCATCAAATAGAAGATTTCTGGGTAAATTTCCAAGATGATAAGGAGGTACGAGTGAGGCATTACATGTGGATGACCTCATATTTTGTAAGAAGGGTAAACATCTTTCTTGTACCTGATCAGGTTGAAGAAGATGAAAGCACCATCATGGACCCTAGGTACAACGCAGTCGCTAACTTGTCACTGCTAGCAATAGATTGGGATGAACAAGAGGTCGACGAACTCGATATTATCACTAAGCCCATTGAGGCTCACACTAGAGAATGGGTCGATCGATAGGTAGCCATATTGAAACAAAGGGTTATACTAACATATAAAGGGCTATAGAGTGAGCCTAGTACTACAAAAGATGTTGCTACTACAACCTCAATCGGAGAAACATCCAAATATCCTCCGTTCAAGAGATCTAAAAAGAGGAAATAGGCTGAGGCAGAGCAGCTGCCAGATCCAAAAGTGTATTCAAGGAAAGAGTCAGAAGGTTCTCCCTTAAAGAAACATAAAAGGTTGGGAAGTTCTACAGGATTGCCCGTTATTCAAGAGGATCCTCTTCATGAGGTAGGAGAAGGGGAAACAGATCAACCAAAATCTCTACCTAATGCCCCTGATTCAGCCACCCTTCCATCCATTTCTAGAGCCATGATTGCCACATCCCCACCTGTGGTGGACATCTTAGTCCACCTCACCTCTTCTCCACCTATCAGGAAAGTTGTGACGATCGACTCCTCCTTTGCCACAACTTCTCCACTTTCCTCTGCCTCCATGTTTCCCACTAAATCGCTTCCACTGTGATTAGTGACAATGCCAATGCCCATACTCACATTGGTAGAGGATTTCTTGTGACACTTGCAGAGTGCCACCTCTGGGATTTCCCAAATATTTTTGTATCCCACCATCCAAGCTACCTTGGCATAGGTCCTCACCAGTGCTCCACCCTCGAAACCTCCAATGGGATCACCAACAATGGAAGCCACAATGCTAATCTATGAGGAATGGGAGAAGTGAGAGATGGAGACTGCAAAAGCATTGGAGGAGGCGGACAAGTACCACAAACACTCAAAATATGAATATCAAAAAATTGACAAGGTGATTTATGAGGAGGAAGAAACAAGATCTTTCGAGAGTGGTGATTAAAGGTATCCTGGTACTAAAATTGTACAAACATTTGATGATGATTTCGAGGAGGAAATGGCCTAGAAATTCAAGGATGTTGGGGAAGAAGTAGAAAGGAATCCTCCCAGAGAAGGAGGGAAAGAAGGTGACAAGACAAAAAAAATGTGGAACTTCCTAGAAGGGAACAACAGGAGGATGTGTTGCCTCCTCATGAAGAAGAAGAGAATGCAAAGGAAGACAGGCTTGAGGGTGAGGGTCAGACTGACAAAATCCCCAAAATTGAAAAGCCTAAGAAACATGGGTAGGAGGAAGAGCATGATGACAAAAGAGAGGAGGAGGCTGAAAGGGAGGACAGTCCCAAGGAGTACCTACCCACTAAGTCCCTGATTAGGTGCATAACATTTACCCAGGATTCCAATGAGGATGAAGAAGGTACAAAGGAAAAAGAAGAGGCTCCTAAGGAGAAGGAGATTGAAATCAGAGAGGGAAAAAAATAAGGTGATCGTGAGTCACCTAGTGAAAAGGCTCAGATGCCCGAATGGCTGGCAAAAAAACTTGAAAATAGGACTACCACCCCGAGCAGTCCGAGAATGAGAATAAAGGCTATCATAGCTAGGGCACAGGTCACTACCAAAAGGGAAAAGAAGCCCAAGGTCAGATCCAAAGTAACAATGGATGTTTTGGGATCTAGGACCGTCTAAGTGGCTACGTGCATTGTCAGGGAAGAGGGGGTAAGTTATAATATCTACTATTAACCTGGGAATAACTACAAGGGAAGAGAAAGTGGAACACCTACAGGAGTCTGTCGCTACTGTGGTGCACTTGATACAACAAGACAAAGTTTCGAAAGAAGACCTAAAGGCACAAGTATCTGACATGATAATGTATATTCAACAATGGTCATCAATAGAAGAAATGCCCACATCTTTGGCTCCACCCCAACTGCTGTTAAAAGAGAAAATTGATAAGCTAGAAAAGAGAAAGAACCTATACAAAACTAAAAAAAACTAGTTCCGGTAGGTTCTATATGTTTGAAATATGGGTATCAGCAGGGCTGTTCGGACAACCAACAAGTTCCTAGACTTACATCAGTCTCTGGAGAGCACGAAGAGACTTTGCATTGACTTCCCTATAATGTATAGGTCCACCTACCCAAAGATCGAGGCTATCCTCCGTCTGCAAAGTGCCACATGGGAAAAGGAACTCGTGTTCAAGAAGGATGATCATTGGATGATGGATGTATGGAGGTGGGACTTTGAGAAGAGGAAAGAAAGGTTGGAGCAATTGCTTGACAAGGTGGATTTGGATATTGAGTGGGTCAAGGAAGTTAGGGCAGATTACATCCGATACTTAAGGCTGATGACAGTGTATGACATGCCTGCGGTACAAATAGATCCAAAAAAATAAGGCCCCACTTTCAAAAGGGGATGGAGGATGGGATGTCAACGAAGATAACCACGGATTTCATGAGTTTTTTTGTCCGCGCCTTCACCCAGTCAGAACTATTCAAGGACCACATTTCCAAGTATGACGAAGACTGGAAAAGGCTTGCAGACAACTCCAAGGAATGGAGTTATCAATTGCTATGATCTGAGATTTTGGAGGTTGAAAAGCTCCAGCTAGTAATTCTGAAGTTCATGGAGTATGCAACTTTAAATAAGCAAGAAGGAAACCCTATTATTAATGAAGACTTCCTGAAAGAGTAGCTACAACAAAAAGGGCAATCAACAAAAGACAAATTGCTCTAGTACTGTCACTAGAGGAAAAAATAGGGATAAGGACAAAGTTGTATTTTAAAATTTTAATATATTGAGGGGTAGGTAGAACCCTAAGTTGTAGTGAATCTTGGCCACACAATGAGATTAAATCCTGGCCATTTGGTCTACTTTTTGGACACTATAAATAGGGGGTCTCCTCTCATTTTTCAGGGAGAGTTGAGTTGTTGTAATGGCATGCTACATAAATTTCTAATGAAAATATATTGACTTGTTGCATTTTTTGAGTTTCTCTACATGTTTCATGATTCAATCTCCCATTATTGGACGTTTTAGTTAGAGTTCATTGCTGCTTTGGTAAGCTTTAAATTGCTTACATAGATTTTGGTAATGCTGTTCTGTGATTGTAGAAATTTCTACTGTGTTGATGCCTCCTAGTCCATAGTTTTTTCCATTTGTTGCTGGTAAATGGTCTTGTAAAGTTAGGCTGGGCTGAAACTTTAAGCTGCTCTAAAATATTCATCTTTATTCATGCATATGTATGGTGGATGAATGGTGAAAAATATATAGACCTTAGAAGATAGCACAAAGTTTCATGAGATTGTGGTTGCTTTTGGTTAAGTGAAACTTTGTTTGAAGGGAGTTGTCCGTAGTAGAACCTCCATGATCGCTGTTCATAGTTAGTTGCAAATCTAGGAACCTTCTCTTTTCCCCACTCTTTTCCTTTTCTTTAGAAACAACCTATGCTAAGGTTCATTGCACATTTTAAAGCCAAAATTTAAGGAGAATACTGAAGTTTTTAGATTGCTATTCGAACCTACAACAAAGTGCACCTGAACTCCCATCTTAGAAACTTCAAATTTTAAGATCCACTTCTCATTCAGCTACGTAATTATTCCTTGTGATTAATAGAAAAATCACATCAAACATCAATTGAGGAGTTCCATGCAAGTCATGACCTGACACCCGAGAGACCTTGGGGTGATTTTCAGTAACTTGTTGTTGGAAGTCTCATTTCAAGAGAGGTAGTGTATCTACTCATTGCATGTGTTGAGAAAGTGTGCAAGGCACCCATCAAAAAAACTGGTACTAGAAGGAGGGCCTTGTGAAGTTGGATCAAATCAAATCATTCTCTCCTGAAAGATTTTAGAAAATTCTACTATCAACACCAAACAAAGGGGAGCTTCAAGAGCTACAACTTCCCACCAGGGAAAAATGAACTAAGGGAGGAGACTCTAGTTCTTCCTCTTCCTCCACCCCATCCATTCCCTTCCACCTTCACCTCCATTCACTTCTTGTTCATCCTCTACCCTACCATACCAAACTGCTTTTCCACCTCTCATCTTTGAGTTGTTTCTCTCCCATCCCTTCAAGTTCAGGGTGCAGTCCAAACAACCGCAGCCCAGGTGCAGTCCCAGGCTGCTGTTTCACAAGTGTAGCCCCGAATTACTGTCCCTCAACAACAATTACTACCTTCACTTCCCATCATGGCTTGGTTGGCACAAAATCCTTCGCTATTGCAGTTCAATGCTTATCATGACATACCCAAGAATCCAGAGGGATTTTGTTCAAAATTCAATCCTCATGACCCATAAAGGATGACAAAAGAACACATTAAGATATTTGAAACAACAATTATAGATATGCAGATTGGTCATGAAGATGTTGCATGCCACCTCTTTCCCTTCTCATTGGGAGAGGAGGAATTTTAGTGGTATATCAATTTTCCAAGAGGGTCCATTACCTCTTGGGACCTCATGAAGAATGCTTTCCTGCAAAAGTATAAGATTTAAATAAGCCCTTCAGAGTTATACCAACAATTTATGTCCGTCCAGAGGGAAATTAATGAACCCATTGGCTCTTTTAATGATCATTTTTATCATGCCTTCATTAGGCTTCAGGATCCATACATATACAACGTTGCTGTAGCCCCACCCGTCTACTATGCGACATTGGATAATCTCACGTCCACGTTGGTGAAAAGGATGAATCAACCACCTGCGAGACTAGTGGATGCTTATGCTAAAGCTATTAAGGCCAATATAGACTTGGGGCAAGATATCTCCAGGTCGCTGTCCTCTTTGGGTCCAATTTCTCATCTGACGCAGGTTCAGGGCCTCAACCTAGCATTTGCTCATCAAAATCCCCTTATGAACCAGGTGCCTTAGCTACCCATTGTCGCACACCCTGGACAACTAATGAATCATGCACCTCCCATGCATTCTTATTTGCAACCTCAACAACATCAAATCTATCCTTAGGCTCCCCAACAACAACAAACATACTCTTAGCAGTCGCTAGCACTGTTGTACTTTTTGGGGTCAAAACTTCCCCCTACACATCAAAATTAGCCGGTAACCCTGCTTGTCGTTCTCTAAAATCAAGTGGCACAACTGAGCAATACTGAGAAAGAAAAATGGGAAGAACTGACATAAATGATAATTAAAGAAAATGTCCACAAAGATGACACACTTGAGAAATCAAAATAATTAGTTGTAGGCTTCCCAACGTAGCCTCCAGGCTAACCTCAATCGGGATAGCAGAGACAACAGAGACGGTAGGGATAACCGTGAAGCCAACACTTCTTTTGGATAAAATTATGATAGAGGAGAAAATTCAAATTAGAGCTTCGAGAGGAGACCTTCTCAGAGGTAGAATCACACGTGGAATATGAGGCCCAATAATGAAGGTGTCCCTACCCCTCTTGATCAGCCTGCTTGTAATGAAAAAATGACCAGTGGAGTGTATCTCACCGAGGCAGCATTGTCTGCATGGTGTTAGATTCACAAGACCAATAGGTACTCCGAGTTGGATTTTCCTAAATTCCAGACAACTGCCAAAATATTTCAAGTGGAGGTCCAAAATGCTGTTGACAACACTAGTTGTAGGGACATTGTCCCATCTAAGCCTTACGACTCTTGCTACCTCATTTTCAATCAAGTTCCCTTTCTGTGAAGTGACTGCAATGAACCTAAGATCAAGGTCACCCCCATTAAGAGTGAAGAAGTGCAAGAGGTAAGTAACGAGTAAACCTTGGCTCAAATTTTTGATTCAGTAGATAATGGTTTGGTAGATGAAGAACATGTAGACGAAATTAATATGTTTCACCAAAGGTCAACTCCCTAGTTCCTTAGGAATAGGCAGGCGGGTGGACCCTTTACAACTTCTACCCCACCAAACAATTTTAGTACCCTGCCTGATCTGAACATTAGCAATAACCCTGGGCTTCCCCATGTGCCCATCCAATACTTCAACAAAGGCAGGCCACAAAGTCCGCTACAAAATCATGCACAAAGGCAGCCTCAGGGTTATCCCTAAGACCAGCGAAGTCAAACACAAACCTAGCTTGCTAGTTCTACCATAGGTCAGGCCTTCGATTCTGAAATTGAGAAAATGGGTGAATATGTAGCGGAGGAATTCAAGAAGGTGAAAATCAGCCTGTCTACCTTCAAACTACTCAAAGTCCCTGCTGTAAGGAATGCCTTCTTTAGGGTAATTAATGGAACCTCATCCTCTAAAGCAACACAAGAGACATCAGCAAAAAAGGTCACCTTTGAAGAACCCAGGCAGGAGCCTGTGATCCAAGACCTCATTGGGAAAAAAAAGGATACACTCTCCAATCAGCCTCCGGGTAAGCAATTCACAAAAGAATGTGATCCAAATAGTAGGAAAGTTCTCAAGGATTAGCCTTCAGGCCATGCCATGGGTAGGAATGGTGATAAGAACAAAGCTCAAGTGGCTCTGGTGGACACGCCTATGGGCTTCTTTCAAAGAAAACTAGAAACACCACCTTTCCTCACCACCATCCAGATATTCAGGAAGAATTTGCATAATTGCCTCATTGATTCTGGAGCATCAACCAATGTCATGCCCTTGACTATATGTAAGGCCCTTGGGATTACCCCCACACCTTCAAGAAAAAATGTTACTCAATTGGATAAAACTGAGATAAACATTTTGGGGGAAATGAATCGAATCCCCATGCAGATTTCTGCAGACCCAACGGTGCAACAGGTTATTGACATCCAGGTTGCAAATATCCCTGACGCATACGAAATCATTTTAGGCTGGGATTTCACCCATGCATTGAACGAATATGTTGCAATAGACTTTTCTCATATGTGGCTACCATGGAAGGGTCTGCCAAACTAGATCCGCATCGATCGAGAGCCCCGCATGAAATTCATGATCACTGAATACAACAACTTGAGTGAGGTGTTGTTTGCAAAAAAAGAGCTAGGAAACTATTGTCCCTATGCATATCAAGAAGTAGAAAATCAAGGAGAAGGCATGGTTGAAGAAGTCCTCTTGGTGCAATGTAGCTCTCCAATTGATTTAGCTCAGGTGCCTCAGAGCATGGAGGTGTTAGTAGAAGTTGATAATGAGGAATCTCCGGAAGATGGTACTTTGGGACTGCTAGACGGATTCCAAATTTTTAGGGAGAAGTGTATACAAAACTAGCTCAAGTTGGGTATAAGAATGGATTTCTAAGAGCTCCTGCTCCCAAATTGGTGTAGGGTGCATGATGTATCTCATTCTGAATTCAAGTGCGGCTTCTGCCAAATGACGGTAGAACATGTCAAGAAATTAGCCGTTTCGGAGAAGGAGATGCCATTGAGGCAACCCACCCTTCATCATTTTGAATTGACACTGACTACAAAGAACAAGGATGTCAACCCACAACTTAAAGGTAGTGACTGCCTCAGTGGCCCTGACATCAAAGAGCCGTCCAAATTTTTGACATTACGTTTTGATGGATCTAAATCAAAGCAGGGAGTTGGCATTGGATTTGAGCTAGTCAGCCCTACGGGTAAGTCTTATTTCACTGCCCATTGACTCCAGTTTTATTGCACCAATAATATAGTAGAATATGAGGCTTTAGTCCATGGTTTTCTAATGGCCTTGAAGAAAAATGTTAAAATTCTGCAAGGTTTTGGTGATTCCAAGCTAGTAGTCAAACAAGTTAGGAAGTTGTATTCTTGCCATGACAGAAGAATGAAAAACTATAGGAATAGGGTTTGGAATCATTTAGAAGGGCTAGATGCATTCAATATTCATTTGATCCCTCATGCTCAAAACTACACAAATGATGCTTTGGCTTAAGCAGCCAACACGCTGCAACCTCTATCCTTATCTGGCCTCAAGAAGTTTACCGTTGAGTTAACATCCACACCTTCAGTTCTAGATAATGTCACTCATTTTCAAGTCTTCAATGATGATAAGCACATCCTTGAATTCATCACGAGCTCTGATGTCTTTGCCACCCAAATCATTGATGAAGCTGATCCAGAGGAGGCTAAGTTAGATATAGAAGGGTTAATTAATCTCAAAACCAACATGATTCCTTGAGGGATGGTTGAACTTGAATGCATATTTGATTTGGATTAGATCAGAGATTAAGACCAACAAATGAAGAAAGAAGCCATAAGCAACCAGTGAGGTGCTCACAACCTCGGGACTGCCGAAGAGATAAAAAATGTTTTTATTGGCAAAGTATGTACTGTAGAAGAAAAGAAAGGGATTGTGGATTCTCTATGGAAATATCATGATGTGGTGGCATGGAGCTATGAAGATCTTAAGACTTACAACACTTCCATCATCACACAAACCATCCCTCTCAAGTAAGAAGTGAGGCCATTTCACCAATGACAAAGTCCTATTAACGCCTTGCTGGAACCGATCATATACAAAGAGGTGCAGAAATTGCTTTCAATAAGAATTATCTTCCCAGTCAGGCATTCTACTTGGGTGGCCAACTTGGTCCTGGTTAGAAAAAAGAATGGAGAAATAAGATTGTGTGTAGATTTCCACAATTTGAATAGAGCTTCGGAGAAGGATAACTACCTGGTGCCATCATTGGATGAGGTACTAAAAATTGTCAACGACTCCCAGATGATGTCCTTCCTCGACAGGTACTCCAGATACAACCAAGTTATGGTGCAATATGAAGATTTCCATAAGACAACGTTCACCACCAAGTGGGGGACCTTTGCTTACAAAAGAATTCCCTTTGGGCTCATCAATGCTGGTGCAACCTTTCAGTGTGCCATAGACATTTCCTTCAAAGACCTGATTAGAAAGTGTATAATCATTTACATGGACGATTTGAGTGTGTTCTCTAAGAAATAGAGTGATCATGTCTCTGATTTATGCAAGGTGTTTGAAAGGTCTAGGGAGTTTGGAGTCTCCCTTAATCCGAAGAAGTGCATCTTCAGAGTGACGGAAGGGAGGTTGCTAGGGCATATCATTTCAGAGTAGGGAATCTCTATAGATGCTGAGTGCATCCAATCTTTGTTAAAGATTCTACCACTAGGTAGCAAGAAAGAATTAAAATTCTTCTTCGGAAAGATCAACTTCGTAAGGAAATTCATCATGGGCTTTGCTGAGATTGTTAAACCGCTCAATGCCATGCTGAAACAAGATGCCAAGATTGAGTGGACCCGCAAAGCAAAGCAAGAATTTGAGGAAATTAAGCAAGCAATTGCTGAGGTTCCTGTCCTCATCAGTCATGACTATATGAAGTTGTTCTACATTTACTTGTTTGCTTTAGAGCATTCCTGTGCTAGCATTCTGAATCAGAAAGATGAAGGGGGGAATGAGCACCCAATTTCCTTCATGAGTGCTCTGCTAAAATATACTGAATTACGCTACCACAACATAGAAAAATGAGCGTATGCTCTTGTTAGGGGAGTGAATAAATTTAGACATTACATCCTCCATAATAAAGTGTTTTCCATTGTCCCCGATCTAGCAGTGAAAACGCTACTCATGCAAAATGAATTAGGTGAACAAAGAGCCAGATGGGTCATGTTGCTCCAGGAGTATGATATGGAAATCCAACTGATGAGGTTGGTGAGAGGGAAGGCGCTTACCCGAATGATCATTGAAGTAGCAGTAGAGGCAGGACCCAAATTCACAGTGCAATAATACCAGCTCGAAGATGTTTCTCTAGGAGAATGGTATGAGGACATTGTCTATTATTTGTTGAACACAAGTGCCCACCCCATTTACAAGGAGTCCATAAATGTGCTCTTAGGATGAAAAAAAATAGTTACATATTGCAAGGGTCTATTTTATACAAGAAAAATCATGAAGGCATCTACCTAAAATGCCTTGGCAAGGAAGAAGCAGATCAATTCCTAAAGGAGTTTCATGACAAGTTTGGCACTGGTCATGGGTCCGGGCCTTCCACTACACATCAGATACTAAGAGCAGTGTATTATTGGCCGACGGTCTTCAAGGATGCTCATGGCCATGTTCATGCATGTCATACACATGTGTCAGACCACCGCTACTAAGGAGAAGAATGCTGCTATACCGTTGCAAGCTGTTCTGGAGGTGAGGCCGTTCACGCAATGGGGTCTTGATTTCATTGGTTCAGTAAGCCGTCCATCATATGTAGGACATAGGTACATTCTTACTGCTACTAATTATTGCACTAGATGGACAAAAGAAATTTCATGCAGACAATGCACCACTGAGGTTGTTACAATTTTTTTAGAAGGTTTCATTTTAAATCGCTTTAGTTGTCCTTATGCATTGGTATGTGATAATGGCCTGCATTTGCTTCATTAAAATATGCTGGTTGGGATATTGATTACGAAATTACCCTTAAATTTTCATCCAATTACTACCCCCAAGGCAATGGCCTTGCTAAATCAACAAACAAGAACCTTATCATAGTGATCAAGAAACTGCTCAATAGGAATTCCAATTACTGGCATACCCAACTTCTATTCACCCTTTGGGTAGACCGCACCCACCATAAGGCTACCCTTGGTGATTCCCCCTTCCACCTCATCTATGGCTTAGAGCTGATATTTCCTATCCATTTGAAAATCCCTACCCTCTAGTTTATCAATGACTTTTATGAAGGGGGAGACCGTAGAGAGGATCGGTTAGCCAATCTCTTGCATTTAGAAGAAGTACGAGACTACACAATAATTTTTTTTGCCAAACATCAGGGCATGGTTAAAAGATGGTTCAATTGCTAAGCCAAAATCAAGGCCTTTAGAATTAAAAATTTAGTCCTATATTGAGACAAGGACCATGAAAAGAAAGGAGGGGCATAACAAATTCGACAAGCCTTGACTTGGCCCCTTTCAGATAGATGAAATTCTAAGAGACAATGCTTTTCACCTAAAGACCTTAACTGGTGAAGAGGTCCTGTTGCCAGTCAATGGGTAGCACCTAAAGCATTACTTCCAAGCTTGGCCTCTGTCGGGCTCTCCTCTGTAAATAATTGTGCATAGATTAGAGTAGGTTTCCTTTTGGTTTACTTTCATTTTTCTATTTTGCGTCACTCTATTTTGCTTGCCTCCTAGCTATTTTTTTTTGAAGAGGGTGTTCTCCATCTCGTTGCGGTGGCCATCATCCTTAGTGTTCTTCGGCTAAAAATTGATTCTGGACTATTGGTCCCTGAAAGCTACCTAGGAATGATTTCCTCATTTGGGCTTTTCCTTAGAACTCGACCCTTTGTTGGATATTTTTACTCACATCTTGAATCCTGCACAAAACACATGTTAATTATTTCCAAAGGACTATACAATGGCTACTCTAATACCCTAGTAAGTAAAAAATCTTAAGTTTTCTCCAGTGACCACTGTGGTTCCCAAACCCATTGTAGGCTTCAGTGCTTACAAGGTTGAGCATAAGAGAAGTGAGAAAAGGAAATATTGAAAGAAAGAAGAGAAAGAAAATACTAAAATCAAGCGACTATATGGGTGTGCAGGTAGCGCTATCAGGGCTATGGACGCCTGGCTGGCAGTAGAGCAATATCCATGGGAATGCAGTGACAACTCTGCCGGGGCTATGGACGCCTGACTGGGAGCAGGGAAATGTCCAAGTTACTTTTTGTGTTAGATGGTTTATTTAGCTTGATCAGTTGGATTAGCAGCCATTGATCATAGTTTCGGCATAAAGGAATGAATTCACTACACACACTTCTGGGATGTCTTGTGCATTGACCCAACTAAGGACCTTGTTCTCCTAGTTCATATTTGGATATTGGCCCTTGGTCTACAAAACCAGAGATTCTAGGTTAAAAAAAAGTACTTATCCTTAGAACGCTCGGGAGCGTTTTCCTAGAAGAGTCACCATTTGTTGTGCCTTTAGCACACATGCCCAGTTCAGAATGGGGACCTTGTCTTCTTTTCGCCTCGCTGGGTCATTTGTTGCTGTCTCATTTTGCATGCCCCTATTTTCATGTCCTAACTGGTCAACATGCTTCTGAAGTCTCATCTTTGGTTGAACGTGTTGAATGCCCTCCAATTTTGCTAAGTCCTAGTCCTCTATAGAGTTTCCTTAGCAGTTTGCTCCTGCCAGTGGCCTTTGGCCTTGGCGGGCCCACCCTGCCGGGTTTCCATCATGTGTTTGTTGACTTGAATAGATGAAGGCTTTCACCTTCTTGTGCCCTGAGACCTGGCTTCTTGATTTCTGCCTTTTTAACTTACATTGCAAACTTTACCACCTTTTTCCCCACTCGGCCCATCCCTCCAAACTTTCATCTCCAGAACTCCATGTCACCTTCACCATTTTCGACGGCCAACCTGCGATGGTGTTCCACCCTCTAGACCCCAGGCTCCCTTTTTTCGTTGGTTAAAAATGATAAACTTTGAAGTGGCCGTGAGATCACGTCCTTCTAGCCCTTGGGCCCCATTCCTCCCGCCACCGCCTGAGAATTTAAACTTACCAACCCTCCTGTCATCCATACAGGCATTTATGGGCATATTAAATGCTAATTAGGAGTATAAATATCTGGCTTGGCCTGTCATTTTCGTATGTCAAGTTAGCTAGAGGAGTTCAAAGCATATTTTGAGGAGTCCATCGCATTCGTCGCTCACCACCCTCGCCCCTGTTGCCCTTGTTCGCCGATCCTCTGTGGATTTGACAACTTCTTCCATTGTGCTTTTGAGGTAGGTTTGCCATTAACCCTCCTGTGAGGATTTTTGTGATTTTACGCTTAAATGATGAACAAACGTGAACTACAAATTCTTTAATCGGGTAAAACAAGTTATCACCTAAAAAACCCATGTGTTGAAATTCTAGAAAAACCTCCTAAACATCCTCTATGACAAATCCAAAACTATCACTTGTCATTGCCGTTCTTCACGTAGGGTATTCATGCCCTCTGGGCCCGTGCCCTCCCGTCGCCATCAAAAACTTAGAAAACAATAGCAGCATCTAAATAGTGGGATGCCTTCTCGGGCCTGAGACCTCAAACTTCCTTTTGCGGGTCGCCGTCAGATTTTAAACTAAACATAAAGTTTAGCCTCCCTTTTTGCTTCCCGAGCCCAGTCCCATGGGATTCCATCCTTGGGATGTTGCGCTGCTTTTTCCTTTTTGAAATGGCGATTCTGCTCTGTCCACCCAAGCCCTGGGGCCCGCCTCGCCTTTTTTCGATTGGGGTTAAACCAACAAATGAATTGTTCCCTCATGTTTGCAGGCCCTGGTTCGCAGAGTTCCATCCTTGGGTTTCCATGGTGACTTCACTATTTCAAATGGCCATATGGATGCATCCATCCACCTGCTAGGCCCCAAACCTTTATTTTTTGGGAAGTCAATTAACAATGAACTTAGGAGTCCTTACCGTCACCAAGCTCCATCCATCGGGATTCCGTCCAATATTAGCCGACATGAAAAGGAAAAGTAGGTTTGTCTTTTCAACCTCTGGGGTCCACCATCGTGATTGCCTAAGACTTAGCAAAGATATATGGCAGCCATGCTCAATGCTAGGTCTAGCCCATCGGGCCGTCCCCGCTAGACTTCTATTCAATTATTGCCATTTCAAATCAAAAAATACCAAGGGCTTCCCGCCCCTTTAGGCCCGAACACTTGAAAGTCAAGGGGAAATGTTGGAAGCCCTTCAGCCTCCTGGGTCCCAAACCTTGGGATTCTGACCCCGGAATGCTGTTTCACTTTGGCTATCCCTTGAAAGCTTTCCAACCTTGTATCTCTAGGTGCTACCAAAGTGGCCCAAAGGACCTTCAATTCAAAAACTAATCTCGACCCACGTGCCTAAATTCAACCTTCTTCTACATTTTCCTTTTGAATGATCAAAATATGAGGCCGGGGGAAACCACCCATTTGCCCCACTCTATTCGCCCTTTGAAACACATTCCTCTTAGGGAAATCCGGCCCTACAGGCCTAGGTTGTCTAAAATCCCTCTAGTAAATTTCCAACGATGTCTTGAAGTAAAGGTTTGATTTTATGAATGATATATATTCTAATTGGACTTCGTTTATGGGATTATGACTAACATTTGTGTTTTCATGATTGGTTATGCTCACTGTGCCTTGTTTGCAAGATATATGGAATCAGGTGCAAGACCTTCGGGGGCGGTCGTAGAAAATGACAAAGGGGAGAAAGTGGGAAAGGTTCCTCATGGAAAAGAGGACAAGGACCAAATGAAGTTCCAATTCTAGGGAGAGCCATTGCAGTAAAAAAACATCACGGACTAGAAATAAATAACAGATACCAATATTGACCATGTCGATATTGAAGAATTCAAGCGGAGGGTCAAGCTCCATCCTAAGACTGATAATGCAAGATTAATCAGGAAAAGTGGAATTGCTATGGTTGTGGGTTTTCCTCCATCCCTTATAGCCCTTGAATTGGTCATGGCCTGCCGACAGGAATATCAGCCAATGACACAAACAATAGTTGACAGACATGGAAACATCCTTGTTGATATGTCAGCAAAAGTAATAACAAATACTTTCCACATCGCTACCTTAGAAACAATGGAAATTCCAACCATCGTAGAATGTAATACAACATGGGATGAAGACCCCACTGGTTGTAAGAAGCTTATAAACCAATATTGGCTTAAAGAGAAAAGGGATAGCGCCGCAAAGGTTTCTCAGGAGCTCTTCTGTAGCGACTTCCATGATGACTACCATGACTTGGTGACTCTATTGAGCAGGGTGATGGGCCTCCCAACTGCCGCATATTTTCAAGAATGGATGGTATATTTCATAGAACAAATCCTCCATGGGGAGGAAGATGTCACCACAAAGGCCTCATTCTATTGGGGAGGCATAATAAGTGATTGCTTCCATGAGAAATTTATGAATGTAAAGAAGACCTCGAAATTGTACATCACCTCCTATCTTGTTTACTCACACACCGAGTGGAGGTAGTACAATGGATTGTTCATGGCACCTGATGAGGAACCGAGTCATGCATTGAAGGTTTATGACAGATAACCCTAGTTATAGTTCAAGAACTTCAAGGAGTATTGTAGGGTAAATGATGCCTTTGTGGGTCACATTCTTAGGTTGCTTGGAGGGGATTTTGAAAGAAGGATCTCTTACAGTGCTCAGGAATTCTTGAAACAATATGCCTTCTTGTTCATCCAGTACCCCAAGTTCACCTACATTTGCGCCCAAGGTTACAAAGAGAGGCTGAATAAGCTGCCCCGGTACCCCAATGACCGGATCATCCTGTTAGAGCTCTCTTGGAAGCTACAACATGTGCATTCATTCCTCAATGACAGACAATTGGTAGGGATCCCTTATTGCTTAGATTTTGGCCAGGGTATGTACAAATTGCAAACCTCCTAGTGTGCTGGGAATTCTGAGAAGGAATTAGAGGAATATTATTTTTTCCTGCACACTGTTTGCCCATAGATAGACCCATATAGGCATGTAAGGAAGGAACTAGGACCAGGATATGCCCATTTGCATCACATAGAAGATTTCTAGGAAAATTTCCAAGATGATAAGGAGGTACGAGTGAGGCATTACATGTAGATGACTGCATATTTTGTAAGAGGGGTATACATCTTTCCTTTACCTGATCAGGTTGAAGAAGATGAAAGCACCATCATGGACCCTAGGTACGACGCAGTCACTAACTTGTCACTGCTAGCAATAGATTGGGGTGAACAAGAGGTTGACGACCTTGATATTATAACTAAGATCATTGAGGATCACATTAGAGAATGGGTTGTTGGACAGGTAGCCCAATTAAAACATCGGGGGGTTATACTAACATATGAAGGGCTCAAGAGTGAGCCTAGTACTACAAAAGATGCTACCGCTACAACCTCAATAAGAGAAACATCCAAATCTCCTTCGCTCAAGAGATCTAAAAAGAGGAAAGAGGCCGAGGCAGAGCAACAACCAGATCTAGAAGTGTATTCAAGGAAAGAGTTGGAAGGTTCTCCCTTAAAGAAACATAAAAGGTCAGGAAGTGCTACTGAACTGCTCATAATTCAAGAGGATCCTCTTCGTGAGGGAGGAGAAGGGGTTACAGATTAACCAAAATATTTTCCTACTACCTCTGATTTGGCCACCCTTCCATCCATTTCTAGAGCCATGATTGCCAAATCCCCACCTGCGGTGGA
The DNA here is from genome assembly GCA_007258455.2 of Sequoia sempervirens. NCBI lineage: Eukaryota > Viridiplantae > Streptophyta > Pinopsida > Cupressales > Cupressaceae > Sequoia > Sequoia sempervirens. Next base: position 94,752,934 of record VDFB02168118.1, read on the forward strand.
CATCTCAGTCCACCTCGCCTGTTCTCCACCTATCAGGAAAGTTGTGACAATCGACTCCTCCTTTTCCACAACTACTATGCTTTCCTTTGCCTCCATGTCTCCCACTACATCATTTCCACTAGCAGTAGCGACAATACCAATGCCCGCACTCACATTGCTAGAGGATTTCTCGCAGCACATGCAAAGTGCCCCCTCTAAGATTTCCCAAATATTTTTGGATCCCACCATCCAAGCTGCCTTGGAACAGGTCCTTGCCTATGCTTCACCCTCGAAACCTCCAACGGGACCACCAGCAATGGAATCCACAATGCTAATCTCCAAGGAATGGGAGAAGCGGGAGAAGGAGACTACAAAAGAATTGGAGGAGGAGGTGGACAAGTACCACAAATACCCAGAATATGAACACCGAAAAATTGACAAGGTGATTTATGAGGAAGAAACAGGATCTTCCGAGAGTGGTGACGAAAGGTATCCTAGTACTAAAATCGTACAAACATTTGATGATGATTTCGAGGAGGAAATGGCCTAGAAATTGAAGGACATTGGGGAAGAAGTAGAAAGGACTCCTCCCAGAGAAGGAGGGAAAGAAGGTGACAAGACAACAGAAAATGTGGAACTTCCTACAAGGGAACAACAAGAGGATGTGTTGACTCCTCACGAAGAAAAAGAGAATGCAAAGGAAGACAGGCCTTAGGGTGAGGGTTAGATTGACAAAATCCCTGAAGTTGAAAATCCCAAGAAACATGGGCAGGAGGAAGAACATGATGACAAAAGAGAGGAGAAGGCTGAAAGGGAGGATAGTCCTAAGGAACTCCTACCCACTAAGTTCCTGATTAGGCACATAAAATTTACCCAGGATTCTGATGAGGATGAAGAAGGTACACGAGTAGAAGAAGAGGCTCCTAAGGAGAAGGATATTGAGATTAGAGAGGGCGAAAAAGAAGGTGACCATGAATTACCTAGAGAAAAGGCTTAGATGCCCGAATGGCTAGAATTTTTTTTTGAAAAGAGGACTCCCGCCCTGAGTAGTTTGAGAACGAGACTAAAGGCTATCATAGCTAGGGAAAAGGTCACTACCGAAAGGGAAAAGAAGCCCAAGGTTAGATCCAAGTAACAATGGATGTTTTGGGATCTAGGACCGTCCAAGTGGCTATGCCCATAGTCGGGGAAGAGGGGGTAAGTTATAATACTTCTACTATTGACCTGGAAACAATTAGAAGGGAACATAAAGTGGAACACCTCCAGGAGTCTGTCGCTACCGTGGTGCACTTGATACAGCAAGACAAAGTTTCGAAAGAAGAGCTAAAGGAAAAAGTAGCTGACCTAGTGGCGTATATTTAGCAATGGTCCTCAACAAAAGAAATTCCCACCACATCTGCGACTTCACCCCAAATACTATCAAAAGAGAAAATGGATAAGCTAGAAAAGAGAAAGAACCTAGAAAAAACTATAGAAAATTGGTTCTGACAGGTTCTATATGTCAGAAATATGGATATCAGCTAGGCTATTCAGATAACCAACAAGTTCCTAGACTTACAACAGTCTCTGGAGAGCATGAAGAAACTTTGCATTGACTTCCCTATAATGTATAGGTCCACCTACCCAAATACTGAGGCTATCGTCCGATTGCCAAGCGCCACATGGGAAAAGGAACTCGCGTTCAAGAAGGACGATCATTGGCTCATGGATGTATGGAGGCGGGACTTTGAGAATAGGAAAGAATGGTTGGAGCAATTGCTTGACAAGGTGGATTAAGATATTGAGTGGGTCAAGGAAGTTAGGGCGGATTGCGTCCGATACTTAAGGCTGATGACATGGTATGACATGCTTGCGGTACAAATAGATTCACAGAAAATAAGGCCCCACTTTCAAAAGGGGATGGAGGATGGGATGTCAACCGAGATAACCATGGATTCCATGAGTTTTTTCATCTGTGCCTTCACCCAGTAAGAACTATTTAGGGACCACACTGCCAAGTATGAGGAAGAATGGAAAAGGCTTGTGGACAACTCCAAGGAATGGAGTTATCAATTGCTATGATCCAAGATTTTGGAGGTTGAAAAGCTCCAGCCAGTAATTCTAAAGTTCATGGAGTATGCAACTTTAAAGAAGCAAGAAGGAAACCCTATTATTCAAGAAGACTTCCTGACAAAGTAGCTATAGCAAAAAGGGCAATCAATAAAAGACAAATTGCTATAGTGTTTTCACTAGAGGACAAAATAGGGATAAGGACAAGGCTATATTTTAAAATTGTAATATATTGGGGGGTAGGTAGAACCCTAAGTTGTAGTGAATCTTGGCCACACAATGATATTAAATCCTGGCCATTTGTTCTACTTTTTGGACACTATAAATAGGGGGTCTCCTCTCATTTTCAGGGAGAGTTGAGTTCTTGTAATTGCATGCTGCAAAAATTTCTAATGAAAATACATTGACTTGGTACATTTTAGGAGTTTCTCTACATGTTTCATGATTCAATCTCCCATTATTGGATGTTTTAGTTAGACTTCATTGCTGCTTTAGTAAGCTTTAAATTTCTTACATAGATTTTGGTAATGCTGTTATGTGATTGTAGAAATTTTTGCTATGTTGATGCCTTCTAGTCCATAGTTTTTGCCATTTGCTGCTGGTAAATGGTCTTGTAAAGTTAGTCTGAGATGAAAATTTAAGCTTCTCTAAAATATTCATCTTTATTGATGCATATGTATGGTGGATGAATGGGGAAAAATCTGTAGACCTTAGAAGATAGCACAAAGTTTCATGAGATTGTGGTTGCTTCTAGTTAAGTGAAACTTTGTTTGAAGGGAGTTGTCCATAGTAGAACCTTCATGATCACTATTCATAGTTAGTTGCAGATCTAGGAACCTTCCCTCTTTCTTGCTTTTTTCCTTTTTTTTAGAAACAACCTATGCTAAGGTTCATTGCACATTGTAAAGCCAAAATTTAAGGATAATACTGAAGTTTTTAGATTGCTATTCGAACCTACAACAAAGTGCACCTGAACTACCATCTCAAAAACTTAAGATTTTAAGATCCACTTCACATCCAACTACGTAAGTCTACCCTATGATTACCAAAAAAATTACATCAAACATGAATTGAGGAATTCCATGCAAGTTATGACTTGACACCCAAGAGACCTTGGGGTGATTTTCAACAACTTGCTGTTGGAAGTCTCCTTTTAAGAGAGGTAGTGCATCTACGCACTGCCTGTGTTGAGAAAGTGTGCAAGACACCCATCAACAGTAACCATGACCTTTGCACACACATGCTCCAAACCATATCTCTACACATCTGAGTATTCCCCCTGAGTAACAACCACATAAACATCAATCCAAATTAGAATATAGCAATGTAGCTCACAAATTGATGCAAGTAAGTGCATCATTTAGTTCTTGTAATTAGGGGTAACTACCCCTAGCATTCCTCTAAGATACTCAAAAGTATCTTTCGGAAATGTCTTTGTAAATATATCTACAATCTATTCTTTTGTAGGTGCATACTCCAGTCTAACTTCCTTCTCATTCACTTTCTCCCTTAAGAAGTAAAACTTGATTGATATATGCTTAGTCTTAGAGTGTAGTACTCGATTCCTTGATATATTTATTGCACTTGAGTTTTCACAGTATATTGCAATTGGTTCTTCATAGATCACCTTAATATATTTCATCATTTGTTTCATCCATAGCACCTGAGTACAATTATTTGCAGCAACAATATATTCTGCTTCAGCAATGGATAGAGAAATAGAGCTTTGCTTCTTGCTTAACCAGGATACCAACTTCTTCCCTAGGAAGAAAGCACCACCACTAGTACTTTTTTTGTCATCCACATCACTAGCCCAATCAACATCTGTGTATGCACATTGTGTAAGATCATCATCTTTGTAATACCAAAGTATAAGATCAACAGTTCCCTTTAAGTATCTAAAAATTATTTTGACAATAGTTACATGTGATTCTCTGAGATCAACTTGCAATCTTGCAACCATACATACAACATGCATAATATCTGACCTTGTCTGTGTCAAGTAGAGTAATCCTCCAATCATTGATCTGTATATGGTTTTATTTTCCTTAGGAGAATCATCATTTTGTGTCAACTTACATTTGGTCACCATGGGTGTACCAACCAGTTTGGTATCATCCATTCCAGAATTATTTAACAGTTCTTTTACATACTTGGACTGAGATATGAAATTCCCTTGATCCAATTGTGAATCTTGCAATCCTAGAAAGAACTTCATTTCACCAATCATTCTCATCTCAAATTCATTCTTCATTTCATCAACAAACTTCATGCATAAATTATCATCTCCACTAAAGATGGTATCATCAACAAAAAATTCTATGATTAACTCCTTATCATGATCTATCTTGAAATATAAGTTTTTGTCAGCAGTACCTTTTGAGAATACAAGCTTTAGTAGGTATTTGTCTAGTCCGACATACTAGGTTCCGGGGGTTTGCTTGAGTCCATACAAGGCTTTCTTTAATATACAAACCATGTCTTCCTCATTTGTTAGCTGAAATCCATCCGGTTGTTCAATATACACTTCTTCTTCAAGTTCCCCATTTAGAAATGCGGAATTTACATCCATTTGGTAAATTTTGTAGTTCTTGTAAGCAACATAAGCAAGAAATAGTCTTACTGCTTCAATTCTAGCAACAGGGGCAAAGGTCTCTTCAAAATCTATACCTTCCATTTGAGAGTAACCTTTACATACCAGTCTTGCCTTATTCTGGACCACTTCACCATCTTCGTTCAGTGTGTTTCTGAATACACACTTAGTGCCAATCACATTCTTGTCTTTGGGCCTAGGAACCAATGTCCATGTGGCATTATTTTCAATTTGTGATAGTTCTTCTTTCATAGCTTCTAGCCAATGTTCATCTTGACAGGCTTTAGTGACATTCTTAGGTTGAATCTTGGAAATCAGATAGTATTCTTCAACAATTTTCTTTCTAGTTTGCACTCCTTTGCTCTTATCTCCTATGATTTGACTTTCAAAACATTTGATTCAACCTTACATACCTTGAAGTTTTAGGACTCTCTTTGACTTTTTTTTTTTTGAACTTTCTTGTGTAGTTGCACTTGACTGTGCTTCTTGACTGACTTGATTTACCAAAACAACTTCTAGTTGCTTCATCAAAACATATGGAATAATCTAAAGTAGATTTTGTGGTTGTGAATTCTTCCCTTGGCTCGTGATGTCTTCATTTGAATCATAGCTACATCTTCTAGATGATCTAACTAAATCCTCATCAACCTTGACATTTTCACTCTCAATTACTTTTCTCAGTCTTTTGTTGTAGCATCTGTATGCCTTTCTCTTTGTGGAGTAACCTAGGAAGATTCCTTCATCACTTCTAACATCAAAATTTCCTATGTCATCATCTCTTTTGATATAGCATTTGCTTCCAAATATTTTTAAGTATTTGACAATAGGCTTATGACCAAACCATAGTTCATAAGGAGTCTTACCAGAATTACCATTCACATTTACTCTATTCAAAGTATATACAACAATACTTACCACTTCACTCCAATACATCTGAGGCACATTTCCATCCACCATCATTGTTTTGGAAGCATCTAGAATTTTTCTATTCGTTCTTTCTGCAACTCCATTCTATTGAGGGGTTCAGGGAGCAGATAGCTATCTTTTAATTCCATGCTCTTCACAGTAAGTATCGAATTATTTTGAAAGGAATTCTACACCTCTGTTAGATCTCAGACATTTGATCTTTAGACCTTTTTCATTTTCTTCCATGGCCTTAAAGCTTTTGAACTTATCCAATGCTTCACTTTTCTCTCTCAAAAAGGAAACCCAAATCATTCTAGAGTAGTCATCAATGACAAGCATAAAATATCTTTCTCCATGAATTCTCTTAACTCTAGAGGGACCACACAAATCAGTATGTAATAGTTCTAACACATTATTTGAGTGAAATTTCTTGCTCCGGAAGGAGACTCTAGTTTGTTTACCCATTTGACATTGTTGACAGATTACATTAGCAGGTTTCACTAATTTAGGTAGATCTCTTACTACTTGAGTAGAACTTATCTTAATGATGTCAAATTTTACATGACATAATCTCCTATTCCATAACCAACTTTCATCTACTTGAGAAATTAAGCAACTACCATTAGCAGTATTCAAATGAAAGATGTTACCTTTAGTTTGCACACCAGTGGAAATTATGTTTCCAAATTTTCCATGAATTTGGAATTTTCTATCGTTGAACTGTAGATCATATCCCTTGTGCACCATCTATCCAATGCTAAACAAGTTATGCTTCAGGCGTTCAACATAGAGGAAATCATTAGTATTTTCTTTACCACCAAGGCTAATAGAGCCTCTACCATGAATCACACAAGCATTATTATCTCCAAATCTCACAACCCCACCATCAAACTCTTCTAGATTCACAAAATTGCTTTTTTCACCAGTCATATGATGTGAGCATCCAGTATCAATGACCCATTCATCTTTCTCCTCAACACGGGCTGCAAGAGCTTTCTTTTCTTTAGTGGATTTAGTAGGTCTAGGCTTATTTTCAATGATCCCAATAAAATCCCAACCATCCTCATTTCCAACATCTTTATCAAAATCATCATCTGTTACTGCTTCTTCAACAAAGTAGCATTTCTTTTGAAATCTAGGTTTTCTAGGTTTAGACCTAGGAACTCTTTCAAGACATCTTGATGCAAAGTGACCTATTTCACTACATGAAAAACATTTAATAGGTAATACATCTTCATACTTACCTTTTCCTTTTCCTTCTTGTTTTGCAATGAGTTCTTCCAATTCTAGAACTTCTCTATCTTGGTCTTCGATTTGTTTGTTTTCTTCATCATATTTGGATGCCCTTCTAGAGCTCTCTCCAGGACTGTAACTTCACCTGTAGGGATACAATAGCTTTGAATGCAGATTCAGTCTTCGGTGTGGATTCACCAAGTTCACTTATTTCAAAAGCAACAAGCTTTCTTATCAGTGTGTCTCTTGTCATCTTTTTTATAGACATAAACTCTTCAATAGCATGAACTTTCAACTTGTAGGAGGGAGGAAAGGATTTAAGTATCTTAGCCACAATTTCATCTTCACCCATCTTTAGGTTTTCATACTTACCTTTCAGACTTTGTAGCTTAGCCATCTTTACTTGTGTATCTCCTTCATACAAAGTTTCCAGCTTTATCCAGATCTCATGAGCTATCTACAGGCCTACCACATTTTCCATCTCTGAATTTTTTAGAGCGCGCAACAATGCTTCAATGCCTCTAGTATTGCTTTCTGCATCCTTGATCTCATTAGGAGTGGAGGGTCCATTCGTAGGAATGGTGTATTGATTGTTTGTAATCTTCTAGATAGCATCTCCAATGCACTGTAAATGAAATTGAATCATAACTTTCCATAGAGAGTAGTTGGTACCATCAAATCTAGGGCTGTCCTTCTTGAATGTTGCCATCCTAGATCACCTCAAGCTGTTAGAATTTTCTTCAGAGGAACTTTCTTTGATACCAATTGTTGGGAAAATAAAGGATAAACAAATGAGAGGGGGGTGGTGAATCAGTTGTCACAAAAATTTAATCCTTACAAACTTAACTTAACATTAATCTCAAATATGATGAATAAATAATTAACCATAAAAAATGAACACATCAGAGACACAAAGAACAACAATATTTTTTGCGTGGAAACCCTGTTAGGGGAAAAACCATGGTGGATGTCAGTCCACAAGATTATACTCTGTTAAAAGTATAAAGGAAAATAATGAGAATGCACATGCATTCAGGCTCACTTCCTAGAGCTCACTGCTCAATTACAAATAGAGGACTCCATGTCTTACATAAATATTTTGGTTAAAACCATCCACAAATTTTAACTGAGAGAATGGCTTTTGTCCGAGCTTTATTATAGTTTCAATTAGGCACAATACTTTTGCATACTTCGCTCAACCTTCTACACACTCTCTCTTCAATGATATTTGCACTTATGCACACAAGAGCACATAACACAGAATCAACACACTAAACACACTCCACGTGCTCCACACAATTGCTTCTAATATATCCGCTACAAAGATTTCACCATAACAAAGTCAGCCAGAGGAAAATAATATATTTTCAATGTCATCTCAAATTCATAATTAAATTTTCAATGCGCACCAACCGAGGTCAGCCATAACATAGTGGGTACCCAAATTCACTTCTCTAAAACAAGAATACTCCAATTAATCATGCCTCAAACATCCACAACATGCTAGCATCAAGATGTCGGCCAAGAACAAGAAAAATTGAACATGTGCAAGAAAATATCTTCAATCACGAGCTTGAATAGATGATGTGGACATACCACAAAGATAGAGGATGAACTAGAGACATCTGAAAACACCAAGAAATAGTAGTGAGACATCCACAACAACCGAGATAACCGAGAACATACAATATTCACTCAAAAACTCTGACAGAGACCAACAAAACACTTCCAGACCACAACTTGAACATGAATTCATGGGGACCTCTGAAAATTCTGGTAGATGATCTAGGAATACTCAAAATTAAACCCTTTGATCCACAACAACTAACCTTTTACGTACATAACGTAATGCCTTCATGACTTGCATAGTTCCACTGGGAACCTAGAACACATTCACTTATAATTTTCTTAATATCCTCGACATATACAACACTTAGAACATCAAATTCTAATAATGTTGACATCAATGAAAACCATGTATCGAAACCACATCACACCATCCAACAATTTCCCAATAGTTAGAGAGTTAAAAATTACAAACTTTTGCAAAATATGAAAAGTTGTCATTTCAAAAAGTGTAAAAAAGTACAAAAATGAAAGTTTGTAGAATGCCAATAGTCATTTGATTCAAATGGTCATTGGAGGAAGTTCAAACAGTTAATATTTGGTGGGAACAAGTTTAAATATGTAGGAGAACTCATTGTAATGGTTCTTGAAGATTTTGAAGAAGAAAATCAAGAAAATATCTTAGTTTTACTGTTATTTTCTAGTAATTTCTCAGTTTGCAGGCTTGGTACTATTCCGTACAAGATTAGATCATTCTAAAACTTTTTAAATTTGATAAAGGCAGGAGGTAGCTTTCATTTGAATCTTGTTTGAGCTCTTATTATTGTGTTCGGTGAAAGTTTGATCTGATTTAATATAAGCAACTTGTGTAACCCTATTTTAAGGGTTTGTACTTGTCCACAATGAAATAAAACCTATCCCACCCTCTATAATTTCTGTGATTAGGTGGGATAGGTCTGAAATCTTAGGGATAGATATTTGAATGAGTCCTGGGAGTAGGGGAAGTTGTTTGAGCATTTGGGCATGATGCCCTAGTGGTGAAAATATGCATTTTTGAGTGAAATGGTGAGGTTTGAGAGGGGAAATGTATGTAAAATTTGGGGGAAGCAGTGTATTTCTTATTCTTTTGAGTTTTTTCAAACTAAAATCAAGATGTTAGAAGCCTTGGTTGGTTATGGAAAAGTTAGGAATTCGGTTTTTCAATAAACCCTAGGGAAAGTTGTTAAAAATGAGGGTTCAAAGGAAAGGGGTTATAGGGAGTGAGTACCTCATCAAAAATTGTGAAATAAAAGGTTTGGTTTCCTGGGTAGTGCTTCCTAATAGAGATTTGGGGGTTGTGAAATGTTTAGAGGGAACTTCCTTTGTAAATAAAACCTAATTGGTCTAGTTGTTCAACATAGGAAGCTTGTTAAATTGATGGCTCCGTATTGGAATTTGTTGTAAATGCTTACAAGATGGTTGAGATTTGGTTTCTAAAGTTTGTGAAAATCATTTGGAAGATGTTTGAAGTAGAGGTTAAGTAAAATAAGGCTGGGAAGGTATATATATTTCCTATAAACCCTTGTCATATCTAGACAATGATGACCTAGAATGAGGGTTTCACAATGTAGTGAATTATTGAGTCTTTCCATCTATCAAAGTTGGTTAAATAAAAGTTTTGAACCCTATCTCAATGCTTCCTAAGGTTATTTAATAGTTTTGAGTTGTTTTGTTGATAGTTGCTTCACAAAATTGACCTAATTTGGTGCATTCTACCATGGGACAGTCATTTTTGTTGATATATTTTCCAAAGTAACATTCCCTACTATTCAAGTATGTTAAATGAGGTTGAAAAGGGTTCTTGAATATTTTTTTGGTTTTTAAAGGTTCAAGGTGGGTTAAGAGAAACACCTGATTTAGGGGTTTGGAAACCTACTAGAAATTTGGTACCTTGACTGCTAGAAAGAGTAATTTTTTACAAACAATGATTTGAGTGATGGATTTTGGTTTGAATCTATCTAAGTGATGTTGGTAGATATGTCTTAATGCTTGGAAAAAGTTTAGAAAGATTTTTTTTTGTTTTGGTGTTTTGAGTAATGTGGAACCATGGTGCAAATTGGTGACTTGAGTATGCATGTTCATCAAGATTGAATGTTTTAGAGTTTTCTCACAAGGTATTTAGTTTATTTCAATATAAAGCATGAGGATTACAGTGTCTTCGAAGTATGGTAAAATATTAGAAGCATGAATGGTTGGTTTGTTGTCATTTTCCCTTGTGGAACAAGTTGCTTTGAATAGTAAATTGGTGCATGCTGAATGAATGGATGGATTTAGAGTTTCCTAATCAGACTTTTGATTTTTTTCCTATTAGAATGATGATGGTTGAGATGTTTTTGAGTTTGATAAAGGCTTGGAGACAAGTTTGATGATTTGATTCTTTATAGCAATTGATCTTCTCAAGTTGTTTTTAGGGTCAGAAGTACCCTTGATGGTTTGTTGTTTATGGTAGATGCTCTTCAAGATAGGCTGCACCTTTCCCAATTTTTCTAACTTAGCCTTGAATAAAGAGTCTTGAAACATTGGAGAGAAGGGTTGGAATACCTTTTAGGTAGACTAATCAAGGAAACATTTAAAATATATCACAACATAGGTGATGAGGTAGCTTTAGTGATGAGGTAATTTAGAAATAGAGATGAAAACCAAAATAGTTTCAAAGAGTTATCAATGTAGGAGGAGTATATTCAAAATTTTCATAGACATGTATGGAAAATTTGGTATCATAGATAAGGTAATCAACTAGTTGGTATAATTTTTTGAAAAAATACCTCAATGAAATCTTTGGAGAGTGTATGCACATCCATAATAAAGGATTGCAAAATGATGTTTTATTTTACTTCCTTAAAAGTTATGTCATATATATGTGTATACAAAATGTGGAATCATACACAAGGTAAGTCAATTGTTAAGTAACAAAATGCCTCAAAGAGATGTGGTTTAAAAATGTAATTAGCAAGTGTATAGAATTGTGTAATTTAAAATGTGCATTGACAACCTAAGGTTATAATGACAAACAAACAATGATCAAAATGGAATATGCAAAATAAGAAAAATGAAAGAAAACCATAATAGAATGAAATAAAATGTGTAAAGACTTCACATACCTAAAAAACCAGAGCTTCAAATGGAGGAGTTATACCCAATTATGTAGCCTTTTCTTTTTCTTTCTTCAAAGTAATCAACAATTGGACTTTTTCAAAAGCTTGTTCCCCTCCAAACTTCAATTGTATATCAATTTTCACTAGAATTCAAACTTGAATTGATATTATATTCCTTTCAATGTAAAAAATCTGTATTTAATGCAAAGGTGGTGGAAAGATCATGAAAGAGGTGGTCGAATGTGAAAAATATGCATGCATACTTCACAACATCATCAACAAGCTACTTTTTGTCAGAGCATGCAAAGAACTAGGAGAATATGTAGAATGTGGGCCTTGAGATCACGGGTATATTGAGTTTTTTTACCATTTTTAGAGCAAGCCAAAACGTGGTCACATTATAACGCAAGCACATTATTTATTGCTAAAACAATCATCTCTACTTTAAAACGTGCTTGTGTTATGAGAAAGTTGGTTTTTTAATAGATTTCTTTTCTCTCTCTTTGTATGACCACCTTAACTTGGTCAAAACTTCATGAAATTAAATATTATTTTTGTAATCCTATAGTATGTGAAGTATAGAATGTGATGCATATTTCAGATTCAAAAAATCTGATACCATTTGAAAGTTATAAATGTTTTTCAATCAAAATATCAATCAAGACATTCATCATAATTCAAATAGAAAATGAATAATAATAATTTATTAAATTCAAAGTAAAACATAATTTATATTGGTGGAAAGTTGATAATATTTTTTAAAAACCCTTTTCATTTCATCAATTTTGGGTAAAAAAAGTCATTAGCCACATACCTAGACATACCCATCATATCACCACTTTTTGGCCCATCATGATCCTGCACATACCCTACCCTAATTATATCTCTCTCCCCTCTACCCTCTACCCTTATCCCTTATACCATCACTCACTCCTATATCTCTCCCACTCCCTCCATCTCTCTCTCTCTCTATCTCTCAAGTTTCTCCCTCCTACCCCCTCTCCCTGTCTCAACTCTCTCTCACTCACTTGTTCTATCTCTCTCTCCTCTCCTCTCTCACCTATACCCTCTACCCTTAACCCTTAAACCATAATTATATCTCTCTCCCCTCTCCCCTCTACCCTTAACCCTTATAACCTCTATCTCTCTCCCACTCCCTCTCTCTCTCTCTCATATTTGCTTCCTACCCCCTCTCCCTCTCTCAACTCCATCTCTCTCACTCACTCACTCCTATCTCTCTCCCATATACCCTCTACCCTTAACCATTATACCCTAATTCTATATATCTCCCCTCTACCATCTACCTTTAACCCTTATCCCCTCTATCCTCTACCCTCTATCTCTCCCCCACTCCCTCCATCTCTCTCTCTCTCTCTTGAGTCTCTCCTTCCTACCCCCTCTCCCTCTCTCAACTATATATCTCTCTCCTTAATTCACCCTACTCTCCCTAATTCTACCTTAACCTTATACCTCAGCAACTAATATACACACCCCATTCCTCCTCTCTACCCTTAACCCTTATACCCTCTATCATCAACCTCTATCTCTCCACTGCCTCCCTCCTACCCCATCTCTATCTCTAAACTCCCTCTCACTCACTCACTCACTCACTCACTCACTCACTCACTCACTCACTCACTCACTCACTCACTCATTCACTCACTCACTCAATAAATCATGTCTCTCTCCCCTCTCCCCTCTACCCTTAACCCTTATACCCTCAATAATTAAACCCTAATTCTATCTCTCAACCCCAATCATTCAACCATATGTACCCTCAACCATAATCCCTCAACCCCATACCCTCAACCCAATACGCTAATCCATCAACCCTATAGGTCATCAACCCTATACCCTCTATTCTCAACCCTCTACCCTATACATTGGATCCTCAACCATCATATATCTATGTTCCTCTCTCCTCTCCTCTCCTCTCTATCTCACTTCTCCCTCCATCTCTTTATCCATCCATCCCTCCCTCTCTACCCTAATCCCTCAATCCTAAACCATCAACCCTTAAACTCTTAAACCCTTAAACACTCAACCCTAAACCCTAAATCATCAACCCTTAACCCTTAAACCCTAAACCCTTAAACCCTCTACCCTCTACTCTATACCCTCAACCCTCAACCGAATACCCTCTACCCTAAACCCTAATCCATCAACCCTTAAACCCTTAAATCCAAGAAAACTCTCTATACTAATCCATAAACCCTCAACCCTTAAACCACAACCTCAACCTCAACCTCAACCTCAACCTCAACCTCAACCCTAAACCATAATCCTCAACCCTATAAATTTCTACCCTATACATTGGACCTCAAACCCTAATCCCTTGACCCTATAATTCTATACCTCTAACTTCTACCCTCAACTCCTCATCCCTCAATCCCCAACCCTTAAAACCCTAAAAAACTTAAACCCTCTACCCTACCTCTACTCCTATACATTAAACCTCAACCTCAATTCCCCAACCTCAACCCTTAATCCTCAACCTCAATCCTAAACCCCTAAACCTCAACCCCTATAATTTCTCTACCCTTTACATTCAACCTCAACCTAATCCTTCAAACCATATACTCTTAAAACCCTATACCCTAAAACCTCAACCTCAACCCTAAACCCCTTAGCTCCTAAACCCTTCTTTTAACCATAAACCTAAACCATATACCTCTACCTCTACCCTAATCCCTCAACCTATAAACCCTAATCCATCAACCCTCTACCTCTACCCTATACATTGGACCCTCAAACCTAATACCCGAACTCTATACCCTCAATCCTCTACCCTCAACCTTAAACCCTCAACCCTTAAACCCTCTACCCTCTACCCTCTAACCTATAAACCCTTGAAAACTCAACCCTAAACCCTAAACACTCAACCCTTAAACCCTAAACCCTTAAACCCTCCACCCTCTACCATCAATCCTCCACCCTCTACCCTCAACCATAATCCATCAACCCTTAAACCCTTAAACACACTTAGTAAACTCTCTACCCTAATCCCTCAACCCTCTTGACCCTTAATCCCTCAACCGTTAAACAATAATCCCTCAACCCCTATACCCTCTACTGTATACATTGGACCCTCAACCCTAATCCCCCAACCCTATACCCTCAATCCTCTACCCTCAACCTTAAACTCTCAACCCTTAAAACCTCTACCATATAAACCATTAGACACTTAACCCTAAAACCTAAACCCTCAACCTTTAAACCCTAAACACTTAAACCCTCTACACTCTACCCTCAATCCTCTACTTTCTACCGTCAACCCTAATACCTCAACCCTTAAACCATTAAACCCACTTAGTAAAATCTATACCCTAATCCCTCAACCATCTTGACCCTTAATAACTCAATGATTAAACCCTAATCCCTCAACCCCTATACCCTCTACCCTATACATTGGACCCTCAACCCTAATCCCCTAGCCCTATACCCTCAATCCTATACCCTTAACCTTAAACCCTCAACCCTTAAACCCTCTACCCTCTACCCTATAAACCCTTAAACACTCAAACCTAAACCCTAAACCTCAACCCTTAAACCCTAAACCATTAAACCCTCTAACCTCTACCCTCAATCCTATACCCTCTACCCTCAACCCTAATCCCTCTTGACCCTTAAACGCACTTAGTAAACTCTCTACCCTAATCTCTCAACCCTCTTGACCCTTAATCCCCCAACCCTTAAACCATAACCCCTATACCCTCTACCCTATATGTTGGAACCTCAACCCTAATCCCCCAACCCTATACCCTCAATGTTAAACCTTCAACCCTCAACCTTAAACCCTCTACCCTCTACCCTATACATTAAACACTCAACCCTTAAATCTCAACCCTCAACCCTTAATCCCTCAATCCTCAACCCTAAAACCCTCAACCATCAACCCTGATACCCTCTACCCTATAAATTGGACTCTCAACCCCAATCCTTCAACCATATGTACCCTCAATCCTAATCCCTCAACCCTATACCTTGAACCCAATACCCTAATACCTCAATCCTATAGGTCATCAACCCTATACCCTCTATTCTCAACCCTCTTCCCTATACATTGGATCCCCAACCCTCATATATCTATGTCCCTCCCTCCTCTTCTCTCCTTCTCTCTATCTCACTTCTCCCTCCTCTGTATCCATCCATCCCTCCCTCTATACCCTAATACATCAACCCTAAACCATAAACCCTTAAACCCTTAAACACTTAACCCTAAACCCTAAACCCTAAACCCTTAAATCCTCTACCCTCTACCCTCTATCCAATACCCTCTACCCTAAATCCTAATCCCTCAAACCTTACACCCTTAAATCTAAGATAACTCTCTACCCTAATCCCTTAACCCTCCACCCTTAATACCTCAACACTTAAACCCTCAACCCTCAACCCATAAACCATAATCACTCAACCCCTATACCCTCTACCATATACATTGGACCCTCAACCCTAATCCCTCGACCCTATACCCTATACCATCAATCCTCGAACCTCAACCTTAAACCCTCAACCCTCAACCCTTAAACCCTAAATCCTTAAACCCTCTACCCTCTATCCTCTACCCTCTACATTAAACCCTCAACCCTCAATTCTCAACCCTCAACCCTTAATCCCTCAACCCTAAATCCTTAAACCCTAAACCCTAAACACCTATACCCTCTACCCTTTACATTGGACTCTCAACCTAATCCTTCAACCATATACCCTCAAACCTATACCCTAAACCCTCTACTCTCAACCCTCAACCCTTAACCCTGAACCATTTAACCCTAAACCCTTAAACCTTCTACCCTATACCCTTAACCTAATACCCTCTACCGTTGACCCTAATCCCTTAACCCTCAACCCTTAAATCCTAATACCCTAGAATGCATCAACCCTATAGGTCCTCCACCCTAATCCCTCAACCCTATACCCTCAACCCCTATCACTTTTTCTCTATCTATACATATCACCTCTCCCTCCCTCCCTCCCTCCCTCTCTCATACCCTCTCTAATTGTCTCTATATAGCCTCTCCCTCTTTCTACGCCCCTCTCATTCAATTAATTTCTAACACCCTCTCTTTCTCCCTCCCTCTATATCTCTCTATCTCCCTCCCACTCCCTCTCTCATGTCTCTCCCCCCCACCCCTCCCTCTCTTAGGTCTTTCCCTCTAGAAACCTACCTGGGTAACTCTCTCTCTTTGTATCTCTCTCCCTTCTCTATCTATCCCTCCCACCCTACCTAGATAAGTCCCTCTCACTCCACCCCCCTCTTTCTATCCCTCTATTAGGTCACTCCCTCCCACACTGTCTCCCTCTCTCATATCTCTCACTCACACTCCCTCTTTGTCCTACTCCCTCTCTCTCTTTGTCCTACTCCCTCTCTCTCACACTCTCTCTCACTACCTATCTCTCAAGTCTCTCCCTCTCATTCCCCTTCACACTCTCAAGTCTCTCCCTTTGGCACCCTACCTACATAACTTTCTCTTTCTCTCCGTCTCTCTCGCTCTCTCTCCCTCCCTCTCAATTCTCTCTCTCCCACCTCCTCTCTCTCTCTCTCTCTCTCCCTCCCTCTATCCCTTCCACCCTACCTAGCTAAGTACCTCTCACTCCAACCCATTCTCTCCCACTCCCTCTCTCTTAAACTCTCACTTCCACCTACTATTCCTCTCTCTAGACTCTCTCTCTCTCCCTATCTCCCTCTTCCTCTCCCCCTCCCTCTCACCCTCCCACCCTACCTATACAACTCTAGATCTCTCTCTCTATCTCTCTTAAAATTCTCCCTCGCTCTAAAGACATACATAAATAAATACATACAAGAATAATACATATGTACATACAATCCTACAAACATACAAGCATACATGTACATGTGTAGATAAAATCTTAGATACATATAGGAATACATACAATATACATGCATTGATACATACATACATGAAATACAAGCATACATGTACATACAAACATACAAATATATAAACATACATTCAATAGAGTAGCATTTAACATAAAGCAAGAAATAATGCGAGTGCATTATACCATGTTCACATTATGTATTGCTAAAAATGTTCCCCACAAATGCAAAAAACCATGTCAAAATTGAGATATAATGCGTGTGTGCTATATCTTTCTTTGGGAATCACCAAGCCTTGGGATTGGTATTTTCCTTGGAATACCAACCCAAAGGCTTGGAGGGCATTCCCAATGACCAGAGACGTGTTTTTCAAATTGTACAATATTTCACATAATTAGGTTCTTGCTCACCATCATGATTGCATGTGGTTCAATTTCAAAAAAATCAAACATCTGGGTAATGTTAGGTTCTCTCTTAGCTATCCAACGATGTAATTTTTTTCACTTTCTGATAATGTTAAGCCTTTGATCCATAATTTCTTTTGTTTTTGTCTCTTTTTTGGAAAAAGATGTGTTTGGTGCTTTTTTCATTATAAATTAACCATTCATCAAAATTTCAAATAAATTACATTTTTAGAAACTAGACTCCATTCTACAAATTAAAAAAGAAAAAAATTCAATTAGTTTCCAAAATTTGTAGGGGTAGCATAGCCAAAATCTATTTTTCAAGAAATTTCCACTTTGAAAATTAGTAAAAAATGAAATATTCATTAAAAAATTATCAGAAAAATCGTGCATCAACTACATACTGTTAGCTAACTTTTGACCGTAGCAATTTTAAAAATACTAAAAAAAGTTCATCATACTAGGGTCGTACAAGAGTTGCTATGTTATGTTTTTTGACAAAAAAACACCAATTTGTGTACGTCCCTCTTTTAACCCCTTAATCTCAACCATTTTCAAAATAAATTAGTTGTTTAGAAAGTAGACTTGGAGCACTTTGATCCTTGTTTTTGTTCCATCTCAAAATTTTGAGTGTAACTATTCTCAATTTCACATCCAAGGTCAGTATTTCCTAATTTTAGAAAAAAAAGTGGCCACTTAAGCCCACTTTTTGGGAACCATCTTTGTGCACTTACCTCATGCCTTTGACAGTGGTATGAGGAAGATTAGTAAATTTCAAATTACGTTTAGTGTTATAGTTGTTTATTACTGAAAAATTAAATGATTATTGATTTATAGTTTAATTTCTATCTGGATGTTTTCTATAGGACATTAGAATGCCACAACCTAATCCTACTGTTGTGGAAAATGAGGAGAGAGATCATTTGGAGGGGGTAAGTGATTATTTTTTTAAATATTTCATTTTTAATAATGTAATTTCCACTCGTAGAATTTGGAAAATAAATGACTAGGTGACTAAAAATTTCAGTCACAACTAAAAATGACTAAATTCTACTATTTGTTTGCAACATAGCTATAAATGAGTAAATGAATGACTAATTTGGTCGTTGCGTACAAAAATATTTAGTCACACAAATAAAAATGATGAAATAGTTAGTCACACAAATACATATTAGAAAAAAAATTAATTTTTTTTAGGGAAATGATTGGCAGGAGTGTATTGCACATGATTTATTATTCATGTTTAGAATTTGGCACTTGAAAACTACATTGAGGCTACTTGCATGGGCATGCAAACTACACTAAGGAGTTTTGAGTTACAACAACTACTTGCATGGGTGATAAAGATTGTTTGGAGAGGACCTCAAGAATTATAAGAAGGCGGGCAAGGACTTCTGTATTTGCTACAAAGTGTTTGAAGTCTTAAGTGAAATCAGATTTGGGGACACCCTCTGCAGTGAATTCAAAGGTAATTTGAAACCCTCATTACATTAAACAAAAAATATATAGCTTTCTAGTTGGAAACTTATAGTAGTTACAATCTACTGCTCTTAATAATGTTCTTTTACAATCTTACCACTGTTCTACTTCATTATGTGTTTGAGCTAAATATAATAAAATTTGGGTGTCAGTGGTAAAATAGAATTTCCTTAAACAATTTTGATACATTTTCACTACAAGCGCAAATTGTCCTTGTGCAAAGTAAACATGTGCTAGATTTACCCACACATCAGGCATCTGAACAAAGATGTTTCCTACCACAACTTCTTGTACATGTGTAAAAATTTCCTTTGCAATACCAAATTGACCCCTTCTAGCTAGCACAATGGCTGCCCCATTTGCAACATAATAATTTCTTGGTCTCTGTGCCAACAACTTACAATATAGTTCTGTAGCCTTCTCAATATGTTATGCCTCCACCTTTGGATCCATCCTCTCACTGTGAAAAGCTATAAAATAATTCCAATTTCCAAGTGAAAAGCTAACATAAGAATTCTTTGCATCTGATTCACTTTGTGCAGCTTTAATTGTTTCTTTTGCTTTAAGCCAGTCATCTATTTTAAGTTCCATTTTTCCAACATAGATAAAGAATTTGATGAGTTTTTATCACCTTATAAAGTTCATCCCCAATCAATTCTAGGCTTAGTTGGATCTCATTCCAAGCCTAATCCATACTGGAAGATGTAGATATGCATCCACGTAATCAAGAAACTTGAACAATATTAGCCTGTATTAAAGATTTTCTTTTTTAATATCATGTAGCTGTTCAAACAACCTAGCAAGATTAAATAGTGTTGCAAATTTATCCCATGGTAACTCAAGTGAAACACCACCTTCTTCTAGTCGATGGAAGAATTCCATATCCTTAAAGAGCATAGGAAAAACTATAGAATTTGCACTAGGGCTTCTATTTATAAATTCAACCCAAATGGAATTTCCTAATGCCTCCATAATTTTTTTTTGAGCCAAATCTAGTTCATCATGCTCAAAATGAAGAAACCTAATGTTTTTTAACAATTGAATGGGTACTTCTTCCCTTCTCTTCTTCAGAAGAGACTTTTCTGTGTTAAGAGAATCTAAGGCTGCACTGGGGTTTGATGATATTAATAACTTACCCATCTTGATAAATGTATGGGCATCATGTGGGTCTATGTGAGTTTCCTTTCTTAAAATTTCCAAACCCTTCTCTACTTTCCCTTGTTGAGCATATATATGGCCTACAACTTTTAAGCTCTCATAGTTCTTAGGGTGGACCTCTAGAACCTTTTCAAAAGTTTAGAGAGAACTCTTATGCTCCCAACTTCAATTGAACCTATCCAAAAAATCATGTGGCCTCTGGATTTTCTTGACTAATGCTATGTAGTAGCGTCCAATGGTGTCATAATCACCTTTACTATCATAAGATTGTGGAAGATTATAATATGAATGAGATTTCATGAGAGGGTGGTTAGTTGAAGCAAGAGCTGTCTTATTCAACTATTCCACAAGAAAATGCTTCCTTGTGAAGAAAAAATGGTTTTCTAAATTATTCAATTCCATTGCAAAGTATGGGTATAATTGAAAGGCTCTACACATCTTTTCCATTCCTTCATGAAAACTACCTTTTTCACTGACTGTGAGAATCCCACAAGCAAAAAATACACAAAACTGACCACAAAGATTCATGTAGAGGCAAAACATCATTTCCTAATGCCTCCATAAAAGTTTGTTGAGACAAATCTAGTTCATCACACTCAAAATGAAGAACCCCAATGTTGTTTAACAATTTAATGGGTACTTCTTATCTCCTCTTCTTCAGAAGAGACTTTAGCATCTTAAGAGAATCTAAGGTTGCATTGGTGTCTGACGATATTAATAACTCACCCATCTTGATAAATGCATGGGCATCATGTGGATCTATGTGAGTTACCTTTCTTAAAATTTCCAAAGCCTTCTCTACCTGCCCTTGCTAAGCATATATATGGCCTACAACTTTTAAGCTCTCATAGTTCTCAAGATGGACCTCTAGAACCTTTTCAAAATTTGAGAGAGAACTCTTAAGATCTCCCAACTTCAATTGAACCTATCCACAAAATCCTATGGCCTTTGGTTTTCCTTGAATGATTCCATGTAGTAGTGGCTAGTGGTGTCATAATAACCTTTACTATGATAAGATCATGCAAGATTATAATATGAATGAGATTTCATGAGAGGGTGGTTAGTTGAAATAAGAGCTATCTCAGTCAACTATTCCACAAGAAAATGATGCCTGGTGAAGAAAAATGGTTTGCTAAATGGTTCATTGCCATTGCATAGTATGGGTATAATTTAAAGGCTCTACACATCTTTTCTATTCCTTCACATGAACACTACATTTTTTACTAACTATGAGAATTGTACAATTAAAAAATGCACAAAACTAACTGGTGGAACCACAGTAGGAGGGTCCTAAGAGATAACAATCCGGACCGTGCAACAAGAGTAACACAATAAAAGCAATATAGAATATGGAGGAAAATGCAGATTAACATAGTATCATTAATAGAAATCTCAGTTATATTTGGTTGGCAACATCTGGGCTTACAGATTCAGCTCACGAGCCTGATCAAATATGCAACATTCTAACATGCTCCTATATGCGAGCAGATTCTTACAAATAAAATCTATCAACTACTAATTCAATTATCACTATCTCTACTTGCCTATTCTAATGATTGATTACAAGCTTTATACTATATCCATGGTTCTAGAAACATCCGCATTGGCCAATGATCATCACATTTTCCAATGAAAGAAAATATGACAGGCGCATGAACAAGTCAGCCTCAAATCTGAATTACTCCATCAACAGGTGCATAAGATGAATTGTAGACCTATAATGAAGGTTAGGGACACTCTAAGGAACATTTAAAATCACATCGTTAAGATCCACAAGTCATGAGAATGATCCACGAATGATCATATTAGCTGTTAGGCTTGGAAACTATTCTGGTGCGAGTTCAAGAAATTGTCATGAGATCCAGAATCGATAACTTGCCAGAAAATTATCCAACCTCGCTCAAATCTTGGAATAAGGAAAATTAACATGTCCATGATGTACGTAGAGATCCACATGGTCTAGTGAGCAAAGATGATGAATCCACCAACATGAACTGAGAAAGAAAAAAACAACGAAAAAATTGAACAAAAAATATTTTTGGTTGATGCAAGATTGTCAAGAACCAAGGATGCTCCTGCATCAGACATCTGAGGTTAATGAAAAGTGAGTCTCTCACTTTGCAGGGGAAAAAGGAAAACCTAGACGGTCTACCTCAGCCCGAGAAATCCATGAAGAATCCTCCACTGGTCTATCTCTCCACTTCACAAGATATTATTTGTATTGTCTTCCACAAGTCTTCCTCCCATCCCTGATATCTAGAATCTCCTCAATCTCATCTGGCTGTTGTTTAGGAAACCAATTCTCCAATTCCACTGTACTATGTTCACTGAATTCTGCTTCATAATATTGATGTAGGTCTACAATGTTGAATATAGGTGATATACCCATACCATCTGGTAACTCCACTTTGTATGCATTTCCTGAATCAAACTTCTTCAAGATCCAACTTCCTCATCTTCAACTTGTTGTATGTTCCAACTAGAAATATTTCCTTCCTCAAATATACCATCACTTCATCTCCAACTTCAAGCTCCTTATGTCTCCTCTTTCCATCTACCTTCTCCTTATACTTCCGGTTCATATCTTCCAATTGCTGTTTCACTTGAGCATGTACTTTCTTCGTATCTTCTACAAATTCCTCTGCTTCTGCACTCCTTTTTTCTTCCATACTAATGTCTCTTAACTCTGATATACCTCTAGGATGAATTCTAGTAACAATCTCAAAAGGTGTTTTCCTTGTACTCCTGTTCACTAAATTATTGTATGCAAACTTTGCTTGTGCCAGGACTAAATCCCAACTTTTAGTCTTCTCTCCAACCAAAAATCTCAGCAAATTCTCTAAGCTCTTGTTCACTACTTCTTTCTATCCATTAGTCTATGGGTGAAACATAGAACTGAACTTCAAATATGTCTTCAACTTCTTCCAAAGTGTCCTCCAAAAGTAACCAAAAAACTTTACATCTTTGTCTAAAATAATACTCCTAGGTAATCCATGCAATCTAACCACTTCCCTAAAAAAAAAGTCTGGTACATGCACTACATCTGTTGTCTTCCTACAAGGTATGAAATGTGCAATCTTAGAAATTTTTTCTACCACCAAAAATACCGAATCATTACCTCTTTGTGTCTTCGGAAATCCAAGTATGAAATCCATGCTGATATCCTCCCAAGGTCTTTCCAGAACTATCAAAAGCTTATACAATCCAACATTCTGACTACTCCCTTTTTCTACTTGAAAAACTCTACAACTCTACACAAATCTCTTGACATCCTTATGAATCTCCATCCAAAAATAATTCTCACTTACCAATGCTACTGTTTTATCAATTCCAAAGTGTCCTACCAATCCTCCACTATGCTTTTCTTTCACCAAGTTTTCCCTCATTGAAATCCGAGGTATACACAACTGATTAACTCTGAACAACATATCCTCCTAAATGAAATAATCCAAACATTGGCTTTTATCCTCCAAAACTGGTTCCTTACAAGCTTTCCAAGGTTTTCCAAAATTAGGATCTTCCTCATACAAGTTCTTCAACTCATTAAAGCCTAATACCTCCATTCTCATCTCTGTTAGAAAATTCCTTCTCCTACTTAATGCATCAGCAACTCTATTTGACTGTCCACTCCTATGCTTAAAAAAAAAGTATAGCTCTGTAAGAATTCCATCCATCTCATGTGTCTCTGATTCAACTTACCCTGACTGTTCAAATATTGCAATGCTTGATGATCCGTATATAGCACAAACTCTCTAGGAAACAAATAATGTCTCCACTTCTTCAAGGCTTGAACTATGGCATAAAATTTCTGATCATACACTAAATACCTTCTCCTAGCATCATTCAATTTCTCACTGAAATAAGCTATAGGTCTCCCTTCTTGACTCAATACTTCTCCAATTGCATTTCCACTTGCATCACAGTCTACTTGAAAAACCTTAGTGAAATCCGGTAAAGCCAACACAGGCTGATCAGTCACCTTCTCCTTTAACAATTCAAAACTCCAATCTGCTCCAGATGTCCATCTAAAATCCTTCTTATCTCCCCTCATTATTTCTATCATAGGGCAGAAAATAGAACTTAAATTCCTAATGAAATTTTGATAGAAACTAGCCAATCCATGAAATGATCTTACCTCCAATAATTTCAGGTGTAGGCCACTTGAAATTTGTTCTAACCTTCTTAGGATCCATCTTTAATCCATCCACAGATATCAAAAATCCTAGATATACAAATTCCTCCTTCATGAAACTACATTTCTTAATGTTTATCAACTTCTCTTCTCTCAACCTCTGCAAAACTTGTCTTATGTGCAATACGTGTTCTTCTCTACTCTTATTGAAATCAATATGTCATCCAAGTACACAATCACAAACATACCCAAGAATTTCTTCAAAACCTCATTCATCAACCTCATGAAAGTACTCGGTGCATTTTTTAGTCCAAAAGGCATCACCAACCATTCATGCAATCCTTCATTTGTTTTAAATGCTATCTTCCACTCATCTCCTTCTCTGATACTGATATGATGATATCCACTCTTCAAATCTATCTTTGTAAAGTATCTATCTCCACTCAAGCAATCCATAATGCCATGTATCAGGTGTAAAGGGAATCCATACTTTAGCATGATATTATTTATGGCTCTTCAATCTATACACATTCTCCATTCTCCATCCTTCTTAGGTGCCAACATAGTAGGTACTACACAAGGACTTAGCTTTCTCTGATCAAACCCTTTCTCAAAAATTATTGTACTTGTCTATTCAACTCGTCATTCTCTATAGGTGTCATCTAGTGTGCTACTTTATTAGGAAAAATAGCTCCAGGAATCAGATCCATGCAATGACTAATAATCCTCACAGGTGGTAATCCATCAGGTACATTAATTGAAATGATCTCCTCATATTCTATTAGCAACTCCTTTATCTCTTCCAGTTGTTCTTCCACATGCTTCAAGTCTTCAACCTTCTTAGGAACTAAGGCATAACACATATTCTCATGTCTGAACCCATCAAGGAATCTTCTTCCATCAACCAGAAAAACCCTAGCATTCGTACAAACCTCAACTGTAGGAACATCTTCCAATGGCAATAAAATCTGCTTCATCCCATTAGAAAATATGGTATATATATTATTCTTCCCATCATGAATAGCCAGTCTATCATACTACCAAGGCCTTCCCAAAAAAAATGACATATATCCATAGGCATGATATCACACAAAACTTCATCATGGTAATTTCCTATCTTTAATTTCACCAAACATTATTCACTTACAAGAATCTTATGCTCATCCTGTATCCATGCTATTTGGTAGGGTTTTAGGTGCTTCAGTCTCTCCAACTTCAACTTAGTCACCATCTCTTCAAAAACTAGGTTTTCAGAACTTCCACTATCAACATCACCTTGCAACATTTACCAGATACGTTGTATCTTGTCTGGAACAAATTCTTCCTCTACAATGGTTCCCGCTCCAACTCACTTTGACACAGTACTCTTCTGTTTACCAACACTTCTCCTTCTTCCAGTTTATTAGATGATTCAACATGATCTTCATCAAAAAAGGAAGTTCTTTTGCTGTTCTCGGTCTTTGTGCTCATCTCTCCCTGATTGCATTCAAATGCTCTATCTCCTTCTCCACCATATTTGTAACAAGTTGCTTTGAATACCCTTTTCTCTTGTCCTCTATCATCTCTCCTATATCCTTCATTCTGGTAACCACCATATCCTCCTTTTCTATATGAGTTTCCATCACTTTTTTTATATGCATTATCATTCTTACTAATCTCCTTATCCTTGTTCTGATCTGGAAGAGATCCTCTTCCTCCTCCAACAAAAGTCCTTCCTCTTCCACCTCTTCCTCTCTATCTCTACTCATGTCTCTTATTCAGCTTCTCTTATGCCTTTAGGGCACACTAATTTGCTTCTTCCACACTCTACAACTTGATCAAACTAATTTCATCTTGTATAGATGACCTCAAACGATTCACATATCTGGCTACTTGATCAATTTACTCCTCTGAATGTCCAAATATGATATTAAAATTATAGAATTCCTTAGTATACTCTATCACATTTGAATCTTTCTACTTCAAATTTTTCAATCTTTAGAACAAACTAATCTGATAGTCTACTAGCATTAACTTTGTCTTCAACTTATTCACCATCTAATCCCAAGATTTTATCCTCTCTTTGCCTCTTCTTTTCCTATCCATCTGCAAATGTTCCCACCAAAGGGATGCATGTCCTCTCAACTTTGTACAAGAAAATTTCACCTTCTTATCTTCAGTGATACCTTCAAATTCAAAATATTTTTCCATCTTTGTTATCCAATCAACCAATTCTTCTGAATCCAACTTACCAGTATAATCTGGGTGATTGAAATGTGGTTTCGTATTTGCTCTAGTTAGGGCTCTTATGAACCTCTCTTCCTCCTTCTTCCTAAACTTCTACCTCTTCATCACTCACATCATTTGGTTGACCTCTTCTCTAGGCCGTTTCATTTGCATCTAATCTGGAAAAAATTCCTCTTAACATCTCCATTATAGCTTGGTCTTCATTTCCACGTGTTCCATTTCCTCTAACATTTCTTCTTATAGCCATGTTTACAACAGTCCTCTGTAGCCGTAGGTCGGATCCTCAATCCATTCAACCACCACCTTATCCCAATTGAACTGAATAATCCCTTTGCCCCTACTATTTTAAGGGGCCAGTTTCCTTCCACTTCGACTACTTAGCTAGTTCATATAGTTGGGCTCAACAAGATGGAGCCATAATCCATGCGAGAAAATCCTAACTTTCTAGCAAACTAGTTCATTCAACCTAAGGACCCCATATCTCCCACCCCCTGGTGGGGTTATAGGTGAATGGGTTCATTAGAATAAGTATAGTATGCATCCAAAATAGAATTTCTAATCACCTATCCCAGACCAGAGCCCAATTGTATGGGTCCCTACCTTAGCTCTGATGGGTAGCTCCTCGTTAAGGGAGGGTAAGGATGGTCAGTTAGGCCTTCCGATTGGATGAGTGAAAGTGGCACATTGAAAATAACTCTCAGTAGCCCCTAGATGGCCAGGAGCACTAGATTTTCCCTGGGGCTCTAGCCATTTAGTAAATACTTGTTAGTTAGGTCCCTCACTCGGTCTAACTTTGTTCCTTTCTTCGGGTAGTCCTAATCTAGTCAACCAGCTAATACATCAGATAGAACTACTCTCTTTGGATGGAAGGTAGTTGCTCTGTGAAGTCCATCTACTTCTGGTGCTGCATCCAATGCTGTATCGATGAGAAAGGAAAGACTATCTATTATTGTATTATCAGTGGGGTTGGGAGGTAAGGACTTGAATTAACGAGGAGCTATAACACTCCTTGCTTTGTTGAGCTACTAATTAGAGATGAGTTAACACCAAGATAGACACTTTCTTGCCTCCTACCTGATGGTACCCATGGTTGGAAGGATGTTAGGTAGCTCAGATGGTCCAGCTGAAGATCTTTCCTAAGGGTGAAGGCTGGCCACGAGAGCTCCTTCTTTCTCTTCCTTTCCTGGAGGGAGGGAGTTAAGGAGTCCAGCTGGAAGTTATTGGCTAGTTGAACGAACAACTATAATAGCTACCACTAGTTTCCCATAGAATTTTAGGGGGGTTCGAAAGCTCCTTACCCTAACCCCCTCAGCCTAACTTCCTCAACCACCTTCCTTCTTTCTCATAACTCATTCTAGCTATTATTTTGGGCACTCAAGCCTACCTACCTTCATTAATGATATAGAGGGGGGGAGGGGCCATGCAACCTTGGGGTGATGGTCAGTCTACTGATTGAACCTTCCATCTAGCCATCAGAGGGTCCTCATCTTCGGGGAGGGAGGGTCCTATCCAATTACAACCCGGGGTTCAGGAATCTGTAGGTAGCCTAACCAGGGGTGAGTAAGTTATACCGGTTCATTACATCAAAGTTTGTCTACCCCGACGGGATTACCTGAACACGCTAAAATTCCCTCCGACCTAAAAAAAATAGGAGATGGGTTAGGTAGCTGGACCGAGGGAAGCATTCCTTTTGAATGAAAGCATGCTTGAACTGGCTTAACCTGAAACAAGCTTGCTAACTTTGAACCGTGCACCTTCCTTCTTTCGAGAAGTAACTGAATTGTTAACTCGTGGGTAATGGAAGGAATCAAATTCTATGGGAATTGACTACCTACATCCCCCAGTCCAGGATAGTTAATTCATGAGTTGAGTATATTCCTTTCCCATGAACACCCACGGTATCAAGTTAGTTTCTCCATGCCCTCACAAAAATCCTTTCCCTCACGGGAGAAAGTGAGGATGGTCCAGATGAAGATCTTTCCTAGGGGTGAAGGCTAGCCAACCCCACTGAATGTTGGCCCATGATCTGGTAACAATCAATTTATAGCTGATGGAACTTCCTGCACTAAGCCCCACCAGGTGGGTGGGAGCCCTTAAAATAGTAGGGGGCTTGAGGTAGATTATATTTGTGGGAGGATATCAAGTTGCTGGCGCTACCGACCATATTGGCCAACCCCACTGTCCATATTCACCTTGGGTAGGATTGAAAATGGATTGAGAGAATCAAAGAGAATGAAGCCCATAGAATTGTAGGGCCATTTGTTTGAGTTGAAAACCATGGGTGAGGGGAGGAAACTCCATCTGGTGAGGTAGATTAGTATTTTAATTCCTTAGCCATCAAATAGTTGGGTAGAATGTACTATCTTGCCTCTTTCCCCTACACCATTGGCTGGCCGATAGTTTTAGGGAAGGGACTTCAAACCTACACCTAGAATGGAAGACTCAATCGAACTGGCTAGATTAGAAAGCTAGATTAGCCTGATTGCCCCTACTATAGCTGGATCTTGCCTCCCTATTTTATCTAAGCCTAGAAAACCATCCCCCCTACTGGTAGGGTATGCTCCTTCCTCTTTCTCACTTTCCTTGCTTCTGGGAAGGAGGGAATTATAGGAAGCTATATCCGTTTCTCATTTCATTCTTCGGGCCCGCAACCAATTATTCTTTAGTTAGCCACCCACCCTCGTATTCTATCTTGAATTCAACTCCTTATGGGGACTAGTAACACTTCCATCAAGAGCTCTCTATCCATCCATCCTTCCAACCTTCCTTCTGAAACAAAGGCTAGAATTCTCTAGGATGGTAGTCCAGCTAAAAAACCCCTACTATTTTAAGGGTGTTGAGGCAACCCCCTTTCTATAGTTAAGGTGTTAACTAATTTTATAATCAGTAGCTCTTCCGACCTAGGCTAAACGGTAGCTCTCCCTACCCAGGAATTGGATTCAATTAGATTATTTCTGTGAGAAATAGTGGTACATGGTGGGTATGGAGTGGTAACTTTCCATCTTAGGATAGCCAAATCAAGTCCCATTATTCTATAGGCAACTGGACTAGAGAAATTAGTTAGGAAGTAGATCCAGCTATTAGGGCCCCCCAGATGGCCTAATGAATGAGTTTCCTTCCATCCCAGAGTGAGACCCGATGGAAACCCCCTACAATTCTATGGGGAACTCAAGTAGTTCTATTAAATGAGGAGGACCAGATGAAGAGGCTGCATTGCAAAGAATACAAGGTTGGAATGGGTTACCAACTGAAGATATCTCCTCGTTCAGGTAGTAGGGCCTTCAACCCCAACTATAGCATATAGTTCTTGTCCATCCTGAACTGTTCCAGTTGCAAGTTCTAGTTCCCCAGAAAAGATCCAATGAAATGTAGTTGAATTCCTTCTAGTTACTGCTATCGATCCCACCCCCGGTAGATGCTATTGCCTCTTAGTTAGGGTAGGGGTGAATCAGTAGGAAGGTGAGAAGGAAGCTAAAAAAATTCTATAGCCCCAACTAGTGGTAAAAATGCTATACTGAGTTAGGTTCTCACCGCTAGAAAGTTAGGATGGTGGGTGGGTGGAAGATACAGGTAGTGAAATCCCTAGGGTCCCCATTCCTGTAGTTAAGGGACTAAACTAAACACCTTTGGTTAACCCTCAGATCAATGTATTTTTCCACAAGTGCGAGGGTAAAGAGGATGGGAGTAGAGAATGCAGGTTCTTAGAGGTACTTTACTGTGCAAGATGACCGCCCCCTCTGATTGATTGTTTGGGCCTTCATTCACCCTCGATGAACTATAGTTAGTTGTTGGCCATCCAATGAGCTTTGTTACTTGTTTCCTTTCTCCCTGCTTTGTTCGATATTGAGGTTAGCCTGGGTTTGAACTCAAAATAGAACCCCCCACCAACGATACTATGATACCTTCCCACACCCCCGGTTGGTGGTTGTTGATTAGATAGCCATAAGTTTATTGTCCTCCCATCCTACCTAGAAATACTCTCACTTTTAGGGTGGGAGGGGATTCTAGGTTGTTCAGTTCAGAGAAAGAGAGGGGGTGTTTAGGTTAGTTGCTTCCATTTGACTGCTATCTCCTCCCACACACCCCACCTATAGATTGGTAGGGGGCCTTCAAGAGTTAAAAAAAATCATCCTTTCTCAATTCTGTATGTGCTGTAGGTGGGTTCTTTACACCCCTAGTTGAGCAGAGCTTCACCCCCTTAATTGTTACCATCCTTTGTTCCCATCCATCCATCAAGTAGTTGGGTAATATTGTATAATGGGGAGGGGAAGTGGAGCATCCAAATTAGTTGATTAGTTTCATCGATTCATGAAGAGAGAATAGAGTTTAGTTGGATGGCTAATGTATCAATCTAGTTTAGCAAGATGGATGTTTGGATGGAAGGAAAGCCTGACTACCCCTACTATAGCTAGATCTTGCCTCCCCGTTTTATCTGAGCCTGAAAAACCATCCCCCCTACCGGTAGGGTTAGCTCCTTCCTCTTTCTCACTTTCCCTGCTTCTAGGAAGGAGGGAATTATAGGAAGCTATATCTATTTCTCGTTTCATTCTCCGGGCCTGCAATCGATTATTCTTTAGTTAGCCACCCGCCCTCGTATTCTTTCTTGAATTCAAATCCCTATGGGGACCAATAACACTTTCATCAAGAGCTCTCTATCCATCCATCCTTCCAACCTTCCTTCCGAAACAAAGGCTAGAATTCTCTAGGATGGTAGTCCAGCTAAAAAACCCCTACTATTTTAAGGGTGTTGAGGCAGCCCCCTTTCTATAGTTAAGGTGTTAACTAATTTGCTAATTGGTAGCTCTTCCTACCCAGGCTAATCGGTAGCTCTCCCTACCCAGGAATTGGATTCAACTAGATTCTTTCTATGAGAAACAGTGGTATAGGGTGGTTATGGAGTGGTAACTTTCCATCTTAGGATAGCCAAATCAAGTCCCATTATTCTATAGGCAACCGGATAAGAGAAATTAGTTAGGAAGTAGATCTAGCTACTAGGCCCCCCCAAATGGCCTAATGAATGAGTTTCCTTCCATCCAGTTCAAGTTTCCTTCCATCCCAGAGTGAGGCCCGATGGAAACCCCCTACAATTCTATGGGGAACTTGAGTATTTCTATTAAATGAGGAGGACCAGATGAAGAGGTTGAATTGCAAAGAATACAAGGTTGGAATGGGTTACCAACTGAAGATATCTCCTCGTTCAGGTAGTAGGGTCTTCACCCCCAACTATAGCATATAGTTCTTGTCCATCCTGAACTGTTCCAGTTGCAAGTTCTAGTTCCCCAGGAAAGATCCAATGAAATGTAGTTGAATTCCTTCTCGTTACCGCTATCCATCCCACCCCCAGTAGATGTTGTTGCCTCTTAGTTAGGGTAGGGGTGAATCAATAGGAAGGTGAGAAGGAAGCTAAACAAATTCTATAGCCCCAGCTAGTGGAACAAATGCTATACTGAGTTAGGTTCTCACCGCTAGAAAGTTAGGATGGTGGGTGGGAGGAAGATAAAGGTAGTGAAATCCCTGTGGTCCCCATTCTTGTAGTTAAGGTACTGAACTAAACACCTTCGATTAACCCTCAGATCAGTGTATTGCTCCACCCGTGCAAGGGTGAAGAGGATGGGAGTAGAGAATGTGGGTTCTTAGAGGTACTTTACTATGCGAGATGACCGCCCCCCCAATTGATTGTTTGGGCCTTCATTCACCCTCGATGAACTATAGTTAGTTGTTGGCCATCCAATGAGCTTTGTTACTTGTTTTCTTCCTCCCTACTTTATTCGATATTGAGGTTAGCCTGGGTTTGAACTTAGAATAGAACCCCCCCACCAATGATACTATGATACCTTCCCACACCCCCAGTTGGTAGTTGTTGATCAGATAGCCATAAGTTTATTGTCCTTCCATCCTACCTAGAAATACTCTCACTTTTAGGGTGGGAGGGGATTCTAGGGTGTTCAGTTCAGAGAAAGAGAGGGGGTGTTCAGGTTAGTTGCTTCCATTTGACTGCTATCTCCTCCCACCCATCCCACCTATAGAATGGTAGGCGGCCTTCAAGAGTTAAAGAAAGTCATCCTTTCTCAATTCTCTACGTGCTCCAGGTGGGTTCTTTACACCCCCAGTTGAGTAGAGCTTCACCCCCTTAACTGTTACCATCCTTTGTTCCCATCCATCCATCAAGTAGTTGGGTAATATTGTATAACGGGGAGGGGAAGTGGAGCATCCAAATTAGTTGATTAGTTTCATAGATTCATCAAGAGAGAATAGAGTTTAGTTGGATGGCTAATGTATCAATCTAGTTTAGCAAGATGGATGTTTGGATGGAAGGAAAGCAACAAAATAGAAGTTCAGGATGGAGCACCCTTGATGAGGAATGGAGCCTAACGAGCTTGACTGGATAAGATTGTTTGGAAGGAAGGTAGTTAACTGGAGTTCTCACTCTGCTTTCTCTCTCTCTGCTAACCAGAAGGAAAGCTCAACTGGAAAAGGGTAAAGAAAGGATGGCCCAGATGGAGGTTAACAAGGATGGTCTAGCATCTAGTCAATTTTATCATCTAGTCAATTTTCTCTGCTTTTGGATGAGCTAATACACCCCCACAATAAAACAGGAGCTTAGCTCTTACCCTTTTTTTTTAGGAAGAAGTGGTCCAATGGCAACAGTGATTGAAAATTCCCAACCTACCTCTTCAATGCAAATTTGAAAATGCGTTTCCCTCATAACAATGTTCAATCACCCTTTGGGAAATTAGTTCAAATTCCTAGGGTGGGGGAATTGAATTCAGGTGGGAATGAAGTTGTGTCATTTGGGCAGACCCTTTTCGTTCTCTACTCCTCCTTTGCCCCCTTTCTTTTTGAACCCCACCTTCTACCCTCGTCTGAAATCCTTGATAGAAAAATTGAGTTTGAATCTCTAATCTTTATTCTCTCTCCTACTTCCCTCCATCCTTCCATCCTCCCATCGATCAATGCTTCATTTCGAATTTCCTTCTTCCGACCATCCATAATCCATCCTTCATATTGTTTCCTTCTATCCCCGTGTTGGGCGGTGTGGGACAGATCCCTGTTTGGGTCGGAGGTACCCTTTAACTCTCACCAACTAGTTGATTAGAAATATAAACTGGTTTGTTCCTTCTGTCCAATTAGAAAGTGGTGAAATATGAAATGACTGAAAAATGAACAAAAGTATGTTTGGAAAAAAATGAATATGTAGTACAAATTATCAGACGTGTAAATAGATATGGGGATGAGATATTTTGAAAGGTCAGATCATTGGACGGTAATGAGTAAGCACATCTAAGCCGTAAATAAATAAAATTATGTATCTGGAGGCCAACTTTATGTAGTAAGCGCATCTAAGCCGTAAAAAAAAAACTTATCTATCTAGAGGCTGAATTTATGCTATTTTTTGGTTACAATTAGAAAAAGAAACTTCATTTTTGAAAATGAAATTCCATTTTGATGGGAGGGCCCTTTATTTAGAATGATGTTATGTTATAGAATTGGTGATTCCCATCAGGTGGTTCATTACAGCATCACTGATTCCAATCCAATCTGATGGACTTACGGGAGAAAAACTCCTCACTTCTTGCGAGACCTAGCTCTTCCGATTTGAACTGAGAGGGGACTGCGACAACGTTAGGAGGAAACACTTCTACGAGTGAATGCTACCCGGGTTTGATTGCAACAATCCGGGAGCCTTAGACAACATAACTTTTTTTAAGGAATTTCAAGGAAGTGAGCATAGAAATGACCTCCTATTTTAATATGGTTCAAAGTTCTCAGCAGAATAACGTCAGAAATTGTCTAAAGGGCTAGCAGGTTTATTTTCTACTTTAAGTCATAAATCACTTTATTCATCTAAGAATTTGTACTACATATTCATTCTATTCCAAACATAATTTTGTTTAATTTTCAGTGAGAAAGTTTGACTTCTCCACCCCGGTTCTTCCCGAAAACCATCCATCACTACTATTAGATTATTCCTATTCTCCACTGCTTGACATATAAAATACAGACTTCCCCTAATATTGATAGATAGTATAATAGGACTTTCCCTTTCCACACTTTGGAGTTAGGCAAGTTCTGTATAAAGAATATTTGTCCCTTTTTAGGCTAGTTCAGTAGCCGCTTAATATAAGTACGACGTAATATAAGGGTGATATTCTAGCTTGAAAAAATGCAGGACCTCTCCCCTAAATTTTCTGCTTTGATTTCACTTTGAGAGGTGCCCTTGACCACTTAGTCAGAAATAGTCAGAAAGTGGGAGTGGCAGGGGCAATTCAAATTTTGGGTGATTTCTGGATGCACGATTTGAAGTTTCCACCTTCTTATATATAATATAGTAGGGCTATGGGGTGCTGTTGATCAACACAATCAGTAAGAAAGTAGTATTCTAGTTAGGGTAGGTTTAATGAATCCTTGTTAGGGTAGGAATGGGGTCCTAGTTGTTTGTAACCTTGGTGCTTATAGGTTGCAAGTTAGGGTTGGAAAGATGAGCCTTCCTACCAATTAGTCAAGAAAGAACCTTCCCCTCCTTCCTAAAGTAGTAGTGTAAAATAGTGTCCTTTTGAACAATAATGGATTTGGTACTAGTGCAAAATAGTTACCTTTTGAACAAGGATGGATTTGGTACTAGTGCAAAATAGTTTCCTTTTGAACAAGGATGGATTTGGTACTAGTGAAAAATAGTTTCCTTTTGAACATAATGCAAGTTATGGATAAAGAATCTTTGTCCCTTGTTAGGCTGGTTTAGTAGCCACTTAATATTAAGATGCTTTGCAGGCACCATGTTGTAGTGTTGTTTTGGAAGTACACATGCACCCATATGTAGCTAGTCTAGTTGTTCTGTGGGACCCATAGAACAAATCTTTTACAAGACTTTGCAAATTCTGTCGACCTTGCATGGATCGAAGCTTGCTTTGATACAAATTTGGTGTAGCCACGGTAGGAGGGTCCTCAAAGAGAAAAATCCAGACTATGCAGCAAGAGTAACACAATGAAAGCAATACAAAATATGGAGGAAAATGCAGATTAACATAGTCTCATTAATAGAAATCTCAGTTACATTTGACCGACAACATCCGGGCTTACAGCTTCAGCTCACAGGCCTGATCAAATATGCAACATTCTAACATGCTCCTACATGCGAGAAAATTCTTACAAATACAATCTATCAACTACTAATTCAATTCTCACTATCTCTACTTGCCTATTCTAATGATTGATTTCAACCTTTATACTATATCCACAGTTTTGGAAACATCCACATTGGCCAAAGATCATCTCATTTTCCAATGAAAGAAAATATGACGGGCACATGAACAAGTTGGCCTCAAATCCAAATTACTCCATCAACGGGTGCATTAGATGAAGTGTGGACCTATAATGAAGGTCGAGGACACTCCAAGGAACATTTAAAATCACACCGTTAAGATCCGCAAGTCACGAGAATGATCCACAAATGATCAGATTAGCCATTAGGATTGAAAACTATTCTGATGCTGGTTCAAGAAACTATCATGAGATCCGAAATCGATAACTTGCCAGAAAATGATCCAACCTCACTCAAATCTTGGAATAAGGAAAATGAACATGTCCATGATGTACGTAGAGATCCATAGGGTCTAGTGAGAAAAGATGATGAATCCACCAACATGAACTAATAAAGAACAAAATAAGGACAAAACTAAAAGGAAAATATTTTTGGTTGATGGAAGATTGCCAAGAACCAAGGATGCTCTTGCATCACTTACCACAAATATTTTTCTCCATTTCAAACAACAAAATTGCCAAAAAATGCATTTAAAACCTACAAAAAAATGCAAATAAAATCACACTAATTTTTGTACCAAAAAAACCATGAGGCCATAGCTTGTTGCTTACTATTATGCTTTGATATATTTTTTCCAAGCATCCATAGATTTTTGAAATCACCTGTTTTAGGATTTTAGCCATAGTAGCAAGGCACTGAACTATTTGATAAAATGCTTTGCAGCAAGGTAGTGAGCTGTTTGATAAAATTCTTTGGTAGACATGTATGAAAAATATGGTAGCATAGAAAAGGCAATGAACTCTAGAAAAAATGCCTCAAAGAAATGTGGTCTCATGGTGATGGAATGCCATGATGAATTCCATGACAAGAAAATTGTTATGGATTGTCATGACATTCCATCACCATGAGACCACATTTCTTTGAAGCATTTTTTTAACCAGTTCACTACCTTATCTATGCTATTTCTTACTATTATGCTTTGATAATTTTTTTCCAAGCATCCATAGCTTGTTCTAAAGCACTTGTTTTAGGCTTTTAGCCATAGCAACAAGGCAATGAGCTTTTTGATAAAATTCTTTGGTAGATATGTATGAAGAATGTGGTAGCATAGACAAGGCAGTGAAATTTTTGAGAAAATGCCTCAAAGAAATGCGGTCTCATGGAATTCCATGACAAGAAAATGCAATTAGCAATTGCTCCTAGTTATTAGTTATGCAATGTGAAGTAATTTCATAACTTCTTAGGTTGGCTTTGTAAAAACTATATTGTAATTGAATTTTTTTCATCTATCAATATCTAGTTATTAGTTATGCAATGTGAAGTAATGCTTTGAGTTTGAAAGATGTGCAATGTAATGTAATCAACAATTTGAATATTAAATACAAAAATATACATTTTTACAATTCATTAGTTAAACTCTCTATTTTATTTTCTCTTTATAACTCTATTGCTATGGAAATGCCTTTCAATTAAGAAACACTTTTTGTCTCTTAGTCTACAATTTGATGAGAGAGTAGCCGATGAGAGGGACATGGAAAAATACCCATTTCCATGTAATGACTGTCTTGGTGGAAAGGAGAGAAAAAGAAGTTTAATTTATCAACATATGATAAGATATGGGGATAGTGGTATAAGCCCTTGGGATTACAAATATTATCAAGATATGATATAATTGCAGAGTGTGAGAGATGAAGAGGCAACTGTAGACACTCAAAATATCCTGATTGATATCATGTACTCGATTCTAATTCACTAACTTTGATTCTATGTGATCATTTCTTTACTAACCGATTAATTGAATTATCTTTATTTAATTGATTCATCAAAATTCCTCTTTGATTAAATAAATCAACTTTATTTAATTAAATCCTAATGTTTCCTCTTTGATTAAATAAATCAACTTT
This sequence comes from Sequoia sempervirens, assembly GCA_007258455.2. Classification (NCBI taxonomy): domain Eukaryota; kingdom Viridiplantae; phylum Streptophyta; class Pinopsida; order Cupressales; family Cupressaceae; genus Sequoia; species Sequoia sempervirens. The sequence continues at coordinate 94,790,798 of VDFB02168118.1, forward strand.
ATTCAATTAAATCCTAATTTTTCCTCTTTGATTAAATAAATCAACTTTATTTAATTAAATCCTAATGTTTCCTCTATGATTAAATAGATCAACTTTATTTAATTAAATCCTAATGTTATCTCTTTGATTAAATAAATCAACTTTATTTAATCCTAATGTTCTTCATTTAATTGAATAAATCAAATTTATTTAATTAAATTACTAATCTTCTAATATCCTCTCATTTGATTTAAATAAATTCAAGCATTTAAATTAAATGTCACAATCAACTAAGTTCAATCTAAGTTAATTAATCCTAAATTAATTAACTTCTAACACTAATCCTCCATTCCTCTAGCTTTTGCAAGTTGCACATGTAAATAAATTTATTTAATTAAATAATACCTCCCATTTCCATTCAAATATGGCATATTCTTGGAATATTCCATTTATTTGAATTCTCCCTTCCAAAGGACTTTTTTCCTTCAACTTGGTAGTAAAGGCTCTTACATGTCCTCTCATTGAGCCAACTTGGCATTAGTTTTTCTTACATCCCCTCTTGCACAAGTCACCTCTTTAAATTCAAATTCCACCTACATGCATTTAACATGCACATTGCTCAAAATGTTCTCCACTCTCCTTCAGTAGCATGTTGAGAAGTGGCACAATGCCATTGGTCCCTTCTTTAATCCCACATTCATCCTATTCTTCATTCTTCAAACATTCTTCATTATAAATAGAGGCCTTCTCTATTGATTTGGGATCCACAAGTTGAGAGAACCTTATGCAAATATAGTCATTTGAATTCCAAGCATCCATGATTTCACACACATTTTCATCCAAGTTAGTATAAAATTCATCATCCATAGCAAGGTTATTAGCATTTTGCATCAAGAATCACACATCTATCATCAAGCTTATCAAGGAATTGGGAAAGGGCTTCTTTCCACATCAAAGAAGCACCAATTCCCCCATGGGATGCTGGTTTGAGCATTAGAATATGATTTCATTAGTAGTTTACTTCATATTTTGCTTTGATTTCATGTTCTTGTGTTTGAATGAATTTCATGGGGAATGCTTTTTTATACTTGTTTGTGGACTAATGTTTGATTTTTTGTTCATGTTTGAGTGGGTCTAGGAAAAGAATTCTACATTTGGTGCTAGAAGGAGGGTAGAGATCTCAAAATTAACACATTTTTTTGGTTAATTCTGCTATTTTTCTCTTTTTTTGCTTTCTTAGGACATAGTGATGTTGGAGAGGAAAAATAGTGACACTATCAGTCCAACATTTCTATATAGCGATGCTACATTTACAACCAAAGATCGATACTATATTCATTTTTCTGAGGGCCGAATCACTTAAATCTCAAAGGGAAATGTTGGGTGATATAGTGACACAATCATGGTCTTTGTCTTTCCACAAGGTGATGTTGATTTCCACAAAGTGATACTGAAGCTCCAAACAATGACGCCTTTGCGGATTGCGACACTAGGTTGGGGTAAAAATAAGTTTTCAAATTTATTTTGGCATGTGATTTATGTTGTTGATTTCTCTTGAACATTAACCTATTTTGTGGCCCTATTTTTGTAGGCTGATTAACTTTTGTAGGCTGAGGTGACAAAGAAGAGGAGGAAACAAGAAGAGCTTCCTATGGCACTTTATTTTTCATAATTGTAAATAAGTGTTTTTCAACACTTTAGGGATACTTATAACCCCATCTTATGAAATATTTCTATCTTTCAGTTTAGGAATCAAATACATTTCATTTGGGATTTAAAAAGAACACACAAAGGGTTAAAAAGAACCTTAGAAACTCACTAGATTTGATTTTGGATTTGGTTAAAATTGAACAATCAACTTCACACTCAACTTTGGTGCTTTAAAAAGAACTTACTATTGCTTGTCAGGATTTAAAATGGACACGTGTTTATCTTGTTTTGTAATCCTTTTTACAAACTAATACCATTGAAATGTGTATTTACTTCTCTCGCACTTCACGGTGATCTTGAGAACCAAAAGCATTTTGGTGATATTAGGTTGTCTAAAGGATTGCCTCCACATTTCAAATTTGGATTTTTAAAATTGAAAAAATATTGCTAGTGTGAGGAAGGACATTGCATGTGTTCTCTCTTTGTTCACGCAAACAAAGATTGATCAAACTACGGATGCACTTAATCTCTTTTGTTTACCTTTAGAGGGCATACCTTGGTGGGAAAAAGTACTCACCCAAAGGGAATAACCCAAGTGGTAATGAGCATAAGCCAATCTCTTCCAAACTGCTATATAAATTTCTGGTTGCGATGAAAATCATAAAAAATGGGAAGAAGTGTATGATACCTCAAGCCCCTAGTGTCTTTATGATGCGTAAAGACCTTGTTCTAAGAGTTGGGAGATCTCTCACAAGGAGTTTATCATTGCACCCCCTAAACTAGATGCCCTTACTATAAACCTTTGTGTAGAATCCAAAATCCCAATATTTGTGGCATTAGGAGGTTGGACCTCCGGATTTTTCCCACATATTTGTGATTTTTTTTAGAGATGAAAAGTTCATCATGGGAGATTCATGAAAAATGAAGCTTGGATGACCCATAGAAGTGAGTAATCACCCACTTTGAATAAGAGCATATGGATTTATCCAAGTGGGAATTCAAAAAATATTTTATTTTCTATCCTAGAATTGTGTAATCTTTGAGCCAGTTAAAAAAATTGCTTGGATCCAAAATCTTGAAAACAAACATTTAACAAGGACATCAAATTTCAAACCTTTAGAAGGAGAAAATAACTTTGAAAAATCTAATTGTTACTGCTTGTCCCTAGGGATTTCATCCTTAGAGGCTTCTAAGTATTTGGATTTATATCTCAATTTTCTCTCTCTATAGTCAACATTAGGGAAATATTGCCTTGATTCTCTTTATTTCCACATAATGGACCTTGTGGGATGAAAATAAATTGAGACACTAGACATTTTGTTTGAAAAGATAAGCAAGAAAGTGTTTTTGGTAAAAAAAGGATTCATTAAGCAAAGATAAAAGAAAAATTGAACCCCACACATGTGTTGTCTCAAATGATTTCCCACAAGATCAAAATCCCAAAGCCAAAGTCTATCAATCATCACAAATGTCTTAGTCCAAGAAATCTCAAGAAACGTTAGTCTATGCTTTATGAAGTTAGGGAAAGATTGGTTTATAACTTTTACAAGCATTATTCAAAAGACAATCCCAATTTGTATTCATTCTATTATTGTCAAAATCCAAGTCTTTTTCAACATTTTGAGTATCTCACTTTGTAGGGTTGGAAAGTTCTTGGAAGTATAACATGTTTTTCAATACCTAGGTCTTGTAAGAAAAAGTATCTCTAGGTTCACCTAGGATCAAAATCAACATTTTCATCCATCCCCCAAACATAAATCAAAACCCATGTCACAAACAACTCTTAGAAATCTTGGAAAATTCCTTCATACTAGACTTTTGGAAAATCTTTCAAATCAAATCAAAATCATCTTGTTTGACTAAGCGTATGTGGATGAATCCTTATTCATACACTTTATTAAATTATCATCTTGTGGACAAGTTTATTCCAAGACAATATATAACTTATTGGAGTTTATGAGTTCATTATCAAATCCAAAATAAAAAATCCAATAGTCCTAAATTCTAGTATCTCCTTCAAGGTTTCTTAAGAGTTCAATCATTCACAATCACTCATCTTTCATTATCTGATCACCATCCTTTGATCCTTAAAAAACCCTAGATTTTATTTTTGTACCTAAAGTTTAGGCCAATCTAAGGAGTTAGAGGTTCACCCCCCACATTCTTGAAAATTTATCCTTATTTTATGGTCCAAACTAGATCTCAACACAAGAAGAACATACAAACAAACAAAGAAAGCTCCACTTCAAGTGACTTGGGTCAAAATGCACTTGAAGTCAACCCCATAGGATCTAGCAATCCCCCACTCAACCTTCCTCAACTACCACAATACCTTCAAGAGGGAGATTTCCAAGTGGAGGATATTACCAACAATGTCCTAGGAATGACTCAAGATGAAATCATGGGAATGGTCCAAAATCCTGAAAAATCACAAAATTATCAACATAATGATGGGACTTAATCCTTCACAATACATGTTAGAATTGGCAAAGGAAGGGGCTAAACTCCCTTCTTACTATGATGTAAGCAATATTGTAGACAAACCTCTTGGGATTATGCCACCAGTTTCATTCACACCTTCCTTCCAAAGCATCATTCAACCCATCCCACAACCAATCTCATCTCATGCTCCAAGTCAACCCATAGTTACCAAGGGGAGTTCATTGCTTCATGCTCTTCAAGAAAATCTTGTAAACAACCAAGACTTGGATGCAAACACCATCTCGGGTCAACCAAATACTATCCCTCAAGATCCAAAACATCCATATGTTCCACTTGTCTTTCATGGCACTAACAATCCATCCACTTTCTTTGCAACATCGACATATTCCCGTAACACACAAGTATCTCTCCCCATGACTTCACAATGACAAGGGGGACTATTTTGACAAGGTGGAATCTTTGATCCCTCATAATCAATTTATCAAGGGAACACACCACCCATCTTCCCACCATTTCCCCCTCTACCATCAACATCCACACCAATCCTTGGTTTAGGGAAACCCCCTTTACCAATCCTCAATCAACCTAGTCAAAGAAATCCTCCAATTATGAATCAAATCAACATACCAAATCCTCTGATCATGCCACTGATATCGCAACACCAGGTGGCACAAATCCAAACACAATCAATTGCTACACCATCTATAAATGTGGTCTCCCAAGGACCTAGCATAACAACTGCACCATCTATCACACAACCCCCTGTCATCAATGTAATGAAACCCCAACAAAAAACTCTCATCACAACATCTCACACCATTATAAATCCTCCACCTCCACCATCGAAACCAAATATGGAAAATTAATACAATATCACACTACAAGCAACCCAACAAGCCTATCAAAAGGAAATTCAACAATTTCAAAATAAAGAAACCACATAAGCTGCACAACATGTTTCTCAATAGGAATAGGCACAACAAGCTACGCATCAAGCACAACAAGCTGCTCAAGTGCAAGTTCAAGATTTATTTCAACAACAACAAGCTGCTCAAGCTGCCCAAGTCATCCAAGTTGCACAAGCTGCCTAAGAAGCTCAAGCTCAGGAACAAGCTCAGTATCAAGCCCAACAAGCTCAAGCACAAGAACAATACCAAGCACAACAACAACAAGCCTATTATCAAGACTTGCAATAATACCAAGCATAACAAGAATCAACTCAACTACAAGTCCAACAACAAGCATTGTTTGAACAACAACAACAAGACCAACAACAAGCATTGTTGGAACAATAGTAGAAAGACCAACAACAAGTGTTGTTGGCACAACAACAATTGTAGGTATACCAAAAAGCATTGGTGGCACAACAAAATGTGCAAAAACCTCCCAAAAACATACAAAACACCCCACCTGCCACTCAAACAATCAAACCCCTTCAAAACCCATTCATCCCACCACCTGATCCACAAAATGATGTGTCTACACAAATCAAATTTCTCTCACAACAAGTGCTCGACCTAAAATCTAGAAAAAAAATGAAAACACAAGGGAATTTGTGCCCTCATCCATTCAAAAGAAGCATTGCGATGGTACCATTCCCAAAAGGGTTCGAGATACCTCAATTTGAAAAATATCATGGAATTGGTAACCTTGAAGATCACATCAGGGAATTTCATGTTCACTGTATGGAATTTGCATACGATGAAACTTATCTAATATGACTATTCACTTAGAGTTTGGCTAGACCAACAATGGAATGGTTCTCTCCCCTTCCTCCCAGAATAAATTTTTTCCAAGAAATTATGGATGCATTCATACAGAACTATGCATTTAACATAGGCATGGATATGAGTCTAGAAGAACTATCTGCTCTCAAACAGGCTAAGGGGGAAAAATTTGCATACTTCTTCCAATTATGGTGATCCAAGACCAACAAAAGCAAGTGGACTATGCCAGAAGAACAAAATTTTTTCACTATCATCACTAATCTTGAAGGGACCTTGTCCTTCCATCTAAAAATGCAATGCATCACCACATATGACCAATTCATCCCCAAGGCAGTCAACATCGAAAGAGCCCTTATCACACAAAAGGTACCACTTACTTATGAAGACAACCATCCATCCACCAGTTATAACAAAAAACCTCGCACATGGGAAAAGAACAAGAACGTTACTAATGATGGTATGGTTGACGCAAAAGTTATAATAAGTGCCCCAATGCAAAACACATAATCATATCAATAACCACAAGTCAATAACAAAAAAAACACATAAGCCAACACAACATCATAACAACAAAACAATCAAGCGGTCAATAATCTAAATAATCAAGGGGGACCACCTCCACAGAACAAGTATTCCCCCAAACAAAAATACACACCCCTTGGGGAATCCATTGAATATGTCATGAAAAAAATGGTACAAGAAAATCTCATTAAAATCCTTATTTATGATAATTATCAAGAGCCCCAAGTAAAGCCACCATGGTATAATAAAAATAACCTTTGCAATTTTCATAAAATCAAGGAGCACACGACGACTAGTTGCATGAGATTGAAAAACTTGATCCAAGACCTTATCGATGACAAAACCATAAAAGTTGAACAACCTACAGGAAATCAGGACCTTAAGATATACATGAATCTAATACCAGATCACAACAAAGGGAACAACCATGGAAAGGAAAAGTATAACAATGTAAACCATGTTTATAATCATGTTGTTGCGTCCTTCGAGGAATGGGTCACTGTTGTCAATATCAAGGGAGTTAGAGCTAATTGTGGAGTCACCACATGCAGTGGTAGAGTTACCATCCCTGGAAAATCACAACCACCCAAGGAACCAACCTATAATCTGAAATCTGTTCCCAATGGTTATAATGTCTTGGACTGGCTGAAAAGAACCCCTGCCCAGATCTCCATCCTGGAGTTGCTAAAAATCTCGCCTACACATAGCAAAATCCTAGAAGAAGCATTGGATTCATCAACTGTCCCCATAGATCTTGATGTAGATCAATTCCAAGCTATGGTTAGACACATCACCACACCGCATCTCCCAACATTTTATGATTAGGACTTCCCAACTCAACCATCTCATAACCGCTCACTCCATCTCAAAGTATTAGTCCATAAGAATAAAGTCAAAAGAGTCTTGCTGGATGGGGGTATAGGATTGAATATTTGTACTCTCAAGCTAATAAATAATCTAGGATTCTCTGAGGACATCATTGAAAAAGGTAAAGGTATTACAATCAAGGCATATGATGATCAAGAAAGAGTGTCTCAAGGAACTATTCAACTCCCTATTCAAGTAGGGCCAACCATCATGGAAACTACATTCTAAGTACTATATCTAGAACTACCTTACAATATCCTCTTGGGGCACCCATGGATCCATGGAATGAAAGTTGTCACATCTACCTTCCATCAATGTGTCAAGTTTCCCTATCAAAATCAAGAGGTCATAGTCCATGGAGATCCTAAACTGTTTTATTATTGCAAGAATCTAGAAGCAAAGTACTATAAGATCCCTCAAGTCCCAAAGAATGATGGAGGCCCTACGACTCCATATGTAGACCCATCTACCTTAGTCTCCACTTCTGAAACAAAGACACTTGCCATTCTAGAAATATCTGATATCAAAATCATTATCCAAGATAATGGGTGTGAAGATTACAAAATGAAAAAGAGTGCCTTTGTAATAGGAGAGTTACCTCAATCTCCTAGGTCTCGGGGGAAACCTCAACCAATTGATACATCAGCCCAAACCTTCAAAGAAGACCCCTCCAGATTCAGGTGCTAGGGAGACCTAAGCTAGGAAACAGTAGACGAAAAAAGACATATCAAGTTTGATATTTGAAGATGAAACACTTGTGCCTGATCTTCCCATGGATGATAACAGTAAAGGGCTATAAATGATGCTTGGCATGGGCTACAACAAAAACAAGAAACTTGGGAAAAATGAAAATGGTCTTCTAGAACCTATCATTCTTGAGAAGTGTATAAGGAATCTTGGCCTTGGATGTTCTCCTCCGAAATTAACCATACTTGGAAAAGGTGCCCTAGATAGAAAAGTCAAAGCTTCCCCCTCAGTTCTGGTATCGATTAATTATCCTTTTGAGGACCCCATCACCAACCTATCTATGTTATTCAAGGATTCCTCCCTTCTCATGATTAGTACCCTATCTTTCAAACTAGATGACCCAACTACTGAGCTAAAACTTGTCTATCCCCAACTCATCAATTATGACCAACGGGGACCACCTATTTTAGACATGTATGAAAATGATGAAGCTCTCTCAAAATTCATGGGACTGTTGGATACAATGACATGTTGAGATCTTAAAGCTGGGTTTGACATTGAGCTAAACACATCTGCCTACTATGGGGAAACAATTGAATCCCTCAGTCACAAAAGTGAAAATTTAAGAGTAATATCTAGGTCTATGAGTGAAAACCACACTATGGCACTCCCTAACCAAAAATAGTAAAAAAAAAGGAAATATCCAATGGTGAAAATCTCTTTGAGGTTGTGGAGTATGAGGGATTCAATCTTCCCCTTAGTGCTATTCACTAGGAAAAGTTAGTAGTCTTGGTAGAGAAGTGCAATATGGTCAACCTAGGAACTGAGGAAACACCACATATCACATTCTACGTAGAATCTCTTTTGATAGAAGAATAGGAACTACTTGCTACAATCCTAAGGGAAAGAAAGGTAAAATTTACATGGACCTATGCTGACATGCCTAGTCTTGATCCAAAAGTTGTGGTTCACCATCTAGCCATCTATCTAGAAGAAAAAATAGTAAGATAAAAGCTAAGAAATATGCATCCACAAATAACATTACTGGTCAAAATTGAATTACAGAAGCTCCTTGATGTTGGCTTCATACAACCAATTGATTATACAGAATGGGTTTCAAACCTCATACCAGTCACTAATCCCTTCTAGGGGCATTCAGATCTACACTGACTTTCAAGACCTAAACAAGGCTTGCCCCAAGGATGACTTCCCTCTTCCCAATATCGACATGATTGTGGATGAAACAATGGGGCATGAAATGTTGTCATTAATGGATGGTTTCTTAGGGTACAATCAGATCATGATAGCGAAGGATTACCAACACAAGACAACTTTCACTTGTCCATGGGGGACTTACTGCTGGAATATGATGCCATTTGGTTTGAAGAACACCAAAGCAACCTACTAGAGAGCTATGATGCTAGGCTTTCATGAAATGATTCAAAAAACTATGGAAGAATATGTGGATGACATATTAGCTAAATTAAATAAGTGTTGGGATCACATACCAACTCTAAGCTCCATCTTTGACAAGCTAGAAGAATACAAGGTCAAAATCAATCCAAAGAAGTGTGTCTTTGGTGTACAATCAAGAAATATCCTTGGGTATATTGTATCTATGAGGGGAATTGAGATAGATCCTGCTAAAGTCAAAGCAATTCTCGAGATGGAGGCACCAAGAACATTGAAGCAATTAAGGGGTTTGTAAGGAAGACTCCAATTCATTGACTGGTTTATAGAATAGTTAACAGATAAGGCTATCCCATATTCTCATCTAATCCACAAGGGGGTAGCATACAAATGGGATGAGAAATGTGACCAGGCATTCAAAAAAATCAAGGAGTAATTACTGACACCACCAATTCCAGGAAAGCCATTGATCTTGTATACATTGGTAACAACAACATCCTTTAGCACTCTCTTAGCACAACATGATGAAAATGGGAAAGAGATAGATATTTAATACATCAGTAGAACCATGGTAGGATGAGATAAATTATACATCCATTGAGAAGGCTTTCTTAGCAGTGGTGTTCGCAACACAAAAATTCAGACACTATATCCTAGCACATCAGATAAAACTCACTGCCAAGATAGATCCTCTCATGTATCTACTTTCTAAAGAAATGCTCACAGGGAAAACAACAAAATGGGTGATGATCCTGATAGAACACGACATTGAGTATGTAGAATGGAAGGCCATTAAAGGACAAGTAATTTCAGATTAGTTGGCAGAAGCACCGATATATTCAGAGAACCCACTTGTATCAGAGTTCCCTGATGAGTCAATCTTTAACCTAAGTGTGGCTGATCACTGGAAAATATATTTTGATGGATCTTACACACAACATGGGTCAAGAACTAGAGTCTACTTCATTACACCTCAAAGAGATTGCATACCTAAGTCATACAAGCTATCTTTTCCCTGAACAAATAACATTGCAAAATATGAGGTTCTTCTTATATGACTCAAAATTGTAGTACAATGGTAGATCATGACACTCAAGGTCTATGGGGACTCACAAATTATCATCAACCAGGTCAATGATGAATACCAAACGAAGGATGAAAAATTTCCCCCATACAAGAAACTAGTGAAAGCCTCAAAGAGCTCTTCATTGATATCATGTTTGAGAAAATACCTAGGGAAAACAATAGAGCAGTAGATGCTATGGAAACAATCGTATCACTACTAAATATCCCACACAATGTACCTAAGAAAGAATTCCTTAGAGAGAAGCTTCTTGAACCAACTTTTGAGGTACCAAAGTCTGAATTCATTTGTGAAATAATTGGTCTTGGTAATCCTTGGTATCATGAAATTTTTACCTAGTTGAGAATAGGGGTCCTCCGCACTGATATCACCCTAAACCTTAAAATAACATTTGTCAAGAAGTTATCCTGTTTTGTCATCTTAGGAGACACCTTATACCATAGGAGTATCAAAGGAACCTTGATATGATTCCTTAACCCTGAGGAATCTTTGAGTGCTTTAACTGAGGTAGACAATAGCATTTGTGGGTCACATTTGAGTGGTATGACCTTGGCTAAGAAACTACTAAGGACTGGGTACTATTGGCCTACAATGGAAAAAGAAGCTCACGACTATGTTTGAAGATGTGTGCAGTGTCAAAAATATGGAGATTTCATCCATGCACCAGCTTAGGAGCTCCACCCAATCATTCCACCTTGTCCCTTTTCACAATGGGGGCTCAATCTCATTGGAAAAATCACACCAACCTCATCTAGCAAACATAAGTTCATCATCACCGCCACAAAGTACTTCAAAAAGTGGGTAGAGACCATTCCCATGACCTATATCATAGGAAAGCATATTTCCAAGTTCATCCTGAACTACCTAATTTGTCATTATTGAGTCCCTCAAGCCATTATCTCAGATAGTGGGGCACTTTTCAAAAATTAGGATGTTTGAGACCTATACCAAAAGTTCAATATCCAACATCACTTTTCTACTCCATACTACCCCCAAGGAAATGACCAAGATGAGGCTACCAATAAAACCATCTTGAAAATCCTAAAGAAAATAGTCAATGACGCTGGTCATGACTGACACTTACAATTGAATCCTACCTTATGGGCCCATCGAATGAGTGTCTGCACGCCTAGAGGTGCAACACCCTTCTCCCTAGTTTATGAATCAGAAGCCATCCTTCCCATTGAGATCAAGCTCCCATCCTTAAGAATACCATTGCAGAATCTCATTACTGATGAAGAATATCAGGTGTCACAGTTGAACGAGCTAGAAATACTTGATGAGTGGTGCATGGATGCCTTAAACCATTTACAGGTCTACCAAAATTGTCTCAAGTGAAGCTACAAGAAGAAGATTAGGATTTAGACCTTTCAAGTCAGAGAGCTCGTATTGAAGGAGAATCAGAAAAATGTACCAATTCCAGATAGCAAAGGAAAATTTAAACTCAACTAGTTGGGGCCCTTCATCATCACAACAAGCTACAAATTAAGAGCATATTAGCTATCAACACCAAAAAGTGAGCCTATCAATAGCTCCCATATCAAAAAGTTTTATGCCTAAACTTGCAAGGTATAAATCCAAAATCCAAAAAAATAAAAAATATAAAAATTCTAAAAAAAAAATCAGAAAAAGGATTGAAAACAGTAAAAAATAAAATTGTCCTCTAGTGAAAACCACTTCGGTGGCACTTTGGGTAGGTACCTTGGTGAAAGATTGAAAAACATGCACCTTGTGTAAATAAGCACTTTCCATCCACCATGGTCTTCAAGGCTTGTTCTACATCATTCGTCCACCCATCACCCATCCACGTCTGCATCATAGCTTGATCCTGCATTTGTATCATGATCCCTCCTAGTACTACTCGACCCATTCATAAGGTTAGTTTGTCCTACCTATTTCGAAGTAGTCTATTGTATCACATTGGGGGCATGTTATTATTGGATCAGATTCATGTATATTCTTGAAGTCTTCCTTAAAATTAGAAAATCCAAACATTCAGAAAATTAAAAAATCCAAAACATGTCAAAAATCCAAAATAGGTCAAAAGGTTAGAAAAAGTAAAAAATAGAGTCATCTTGTTGAACTACGGGTCTCTAAGCTTTGAATAGCCCCTGAGACACGCTAGGTCAGTCCTTTAGGAAATTTTCATATTAAACTAGAAAACCATTTGTTCATATCTCATCAATAAACAAGTTTGTTGTCAGTTGAACTGCATGGTCTTTGAGTGTATAATATAGGAAAGGCTAATCTTTGATCAACCTCTAAGGCCTTTAGGATAGGTTCTTGGTCAAAATCTCAAAAAACACAAAAAATTGAAAAATTTGAAAATCAAAACATTTGTAAAAAATCTCAAAAAATACCAAAAATAGCCTCAAAAACATTACAAAAAACCAAAAACATTCAAAAAACCCAAAAAATCCATCCACCCCATCTCATGATCACCTGAAATAAACATCTGCTCGTAATAAATTATCGTCATCCTCAACCTTTGGTACGACAATAAGAAACAAGTCTAATAGTTCAAAAATGAAAACTTAAAGGTCAAAAGTCTCAAGTCTAGGTTAGTAGGTAAACTAGTTGGTAAACTCATGGTATTAATAGCTCATCATCTAGTTTGTCCCAAATCATCTGATAACATCATGTCCTAGAATGCATCCTTCCTACAATGGATATCAACATTAGGCATCATCGTAGTTTACTCTTGGCTAGAGGTATGAAGAACATTAGCTTGTTTGTTTACTTGATCTTTGTCTTGTTGACTTATCTTATTGTGCTCATTCCAATGACCTCTCAATGATATCTAATCAAAATGATTTAGAGAGAAAGGAATGGGGCATTGATCATTATCTTTTTATCTACTATGCTTGTTGGATATTCTTGTAATATAACCTTGTTCATGTTTACTTTGTTTGGTCTATAGGGAGGGTGTTTTGTGTATCTTGTTGACCACATGGGAAGGTTTTGATTTTCTATGTTTTGGTCTAAGATGTTTGAAATATCTGAACCACATCCTAAATAGGGTTTTGCATGCTAGGTGTGAACAAGGATACTCTATCTGATTGTCTTGTCAAAGTCCATCTCACTAGGTACAACTCCATCCTGGTTCTTTATACCTTGATGCATTGTGCCTATGCGTGTTATCAAACATAAGGAAAGTAAGCTCTTTTAAAATCCCAATCTTTGATAAGCAATACATCATTAATCTCTCATCATTATTTCTAATAAAGTCTTGACAAATCATGGGCTTATTGGATCCTCTTGTCATCATCTCTTTTCTTCTTTCTTCTCTTTGCGCTAACATGGTATCATGATAGTCAACTAAACATCACCAATGCATCCATCCTACATCCACATATCGTTAGCATACCACATATCATTCATATCATACATAATAAGAAACACTAATAATTTCACATGCATTGCATTCCCATCATTGCACCACAATATAGATTGGTTATTCTAAGCATCTCATAAACCATACATTTTATCCATTGCATAATCATATAGATATCATCATAACATCCATACATGCATCATCATATTACACATAGAAAAGATACTGAAAAAGAAAAAGGAGCATATCATAACATTCCATACATCCTATAATCATAACATCCATTTTGCATTATCATTTGGGACATAATATAGATATGTTAGTCTAAGAATCTTAGAATCATTTGCATCCATACATCCATACTGCAAACATCAACACCATAACAATGCATATAAAATACAAAAAATAAATGCATCCATAACATCCATAACATCTGCATAATCATCCATCACATAAAGTAAAAGCCATACATCATATCAAATCATATAGAATGACATTGCATATACATGGAACATCAAATGCATCCATCCATAAGGCATAAATAAAGTGAACACATCACATCATAAATCAATCATATCCATATCATATATATCAAAAAATCATCACTATCATGGTACAAATCTGACTCAAGTGTATGTATATCAATCAAGATACATTTCCCATAGGGCTATAAAAAACAAAGCCTATGAGTCTATCTCAAAAAAAATCAATCGGCTCCCCTCACTTGCCTGCCTCTCTGCTTGGTCATTTGTCTATCAGAGCCCTATCTATTGGGAGTAATCTGGCACCTAAACAGTTGTGGTTACAACCTACTGATAATGAAATTTGTAATACTCATCCTCTTGGAAAACATCACGGTACATTCGTGCTGGCACGGTCCTCCCCTGGGATGTGGCAGCCATGCTCTCTAAATGCTGCCTGCGACCGACCTCCTAGGTTGATTGTAGCTCTGTGGCCTACCTCTGCTGGTGCTCATGATCCCTCTTGATAGTAAGGGCCTAGACCTACTACCTAGATTGATCTCTCTCCAATGTAACTACCTGAAACTGCTATATCTAGCCATCTTGCGGATCCTATGGCTACTCTGGCTGATGTGGCTACTGGTCCAACTACTAATCTGGTTGCTAATCGTGCTACAAATCTGGCTACTATGGAGACTGCCCATCTCTGCATGGTGCTGTAGGATCCTATCCACCATACCCTTCCTATGATCTCCTAGCACTCCTCCCTCGAGGTCTCCCTCATGGAAGTTCCACTCTTGGATATGTTAGTCAGTGCAAAGGTCTAAACCAATCATCATATGCATGAGTCGTACCTGGATCCACTAGTCCCTTAGCATAGGCCCATGGCCTAGCAACCAACTGTCGAAAGCTATCAACAACATCAGACGCTAGAATCGTTCATCCCCACGCGGTCTCTTAGGATGATATAGAAAATATGGCCATATACTAATCATCTAGTTGATCCTGAACCTCCCCAAACTATCGGGCCACCCTGTTTGGAAGGTAGTGCTCTATAATCATATGCTCGCTCCCCTACATCAGTCAGGTTTTTCAAGCATAAAATAGTTGCTATACATCATTGTACCATGCTAGCATCTATAATCATGGGCACTAGAAGAACACTATCATCTCATCCAAAACATGGTGCCAGTGAGGTAGACCCAACTGTCCTATATGTCTCAAGGTGATTGTACCCCTATATCTCCAAATCGCAGGATCATCTGGCTCTGTATGAACCACAATAATGATTAGTCAGAGCACAACAATATGCTCCTAGGCCTAGATATGTAGCAATGTCACTCTGGTACGAATCGCTCGGCTGTCGCAATATACAAAGTCATATAAATCATGGTACAGTGAGGCCAACATCACTAGTCCCCAGGAAAACTGAGTCCTCTGGAAAAACATCCTCTCCTAGGCCAAGCCCCATCCCAGACTAAAGTGTTTGCCTCATCGATCAGGAACTACTAACCTTGATATAATGTCAACAACAATTAGCCTAAAAGTCAACACTCGACCTCTATAATAATCCAAGTCAATCTGGCCCTCAGAAAGTGCAAGCTCCTCAACCTCCATAACCTCAAAACATGAGTCAGATCTGACATCTACATCATAGATCATCCACTCTCCATGAATTGACAACTACGACAACCTCAAGATGTGCCATACATCTTCTAAGGTCATAGTCACCTCGCCAATTAGAAGGTGAAAGGACTAGGTCTCATTGTGCTACCTCTCCACCAACACAGTCATCATCGCCAGGTGGGTCTAGACAATAGAAGCATAGGCAATGCACCAAAGACCAATCTCACCCAAGTGCTCCTATCCTATCTCTAATAAATCACCCAATCTATGTAGGACTAAGGGCCAATGCTCACGTGAATGCACAGGCTTGATCACCTCCTACACCCATGAAGCCACAACGTCAAAGTTCATAAAAATATCTGACCCTGTTTGGAGTTTTTGACCTCGAAACCATGAATGCATTGTAGTTTGCAAAGAAATCACTATTTGTAAAACTGCAAACAATGATGCTAGACTCTTTGGAAATGCTAAAATGACATTAGCACCACCATTTTCACATGCGTCACTATTTGACTGAAAAATCCTAATCTCAAATCGAGCTAAGCGTCACTTTTCGCAAAAGCGTCGCCATTTGAAATTTGAAACCCTTGTAGACACTAAAAATTGTCCTAGGCTTACGATTTCTAAATTCTCCATCATTTCCCCTTTTGTCTTTGATAATTAAATAATTTTAATTATTTAATTATTTTCTAAAGTCATAATTCTTCTATTAATTAAATAATTTTAATTATTTAATTAATTCATTTTTTATCTTTATTCCTCCTTGATTAATTAAATAAATTTTTATTTATTTAATTACATCACTAATTAAGTTCTCTTCTTTCTAAAATTAAATAAATTCTTATTTATTTAATTTTTTCCCACTTTCCACAATAATTAAATAATTATTTTAATTATTTAATTATTCATTAGCCTCTTCTCTGATAAATTAGGTCCACTCTCTTGAATTTTAAATTAAATCATTATTTAATTCAAAAGGTCCTCTTTGTCACATTCCTCTATAATTAAATAATTATTTTAATTATTTAATTATTCATTGGGCACCTAGATTAAATAATTTTTATTATTTAATTTCTCCTATCACCTCTTTATCCATGCCAATCTTATCTTCCACATCAAATCTTATCTCTTGACATCTCATTTAATCCTAGCCCTTGATTGAATTATCTCATAATTCAATCTCAACCCTTCATCTTTATCATTTGCCCTAATTTTGACCTAACCCTAGTCCATACCTCAACTTTCAATCTTGGCCATTGATTAAGACATATTATTGGCATCCAATCTCAACCACTCATTCAAATTTTTCTTTTCTATAAAAGACTTTATCCTTGTCATTTTCATTATCGACACATATTATGCAAGTACATGTTGCTAGTGTGAGACAACAATCCTCAATATTTTGCTAGTCACTTGTCATAGGTTTATTATTGCACACTCAAATATGAGGGCAATTATCATATTCAAGCAAAATGGAGAAGTGCAATGGAGGTGAATCAATGGTGGCATGGAGATTTGGTAATATTGTTTTATGCTTTATGTCTTTATGCTCATTTGTGCTTCATTGTTTATTAGGGTTTGATTTATATGCTTTAATGCATTAACCTTAATATTTTAGCCCTAATTACAACCCTAAGACAAAATCATGATCTGTGTCACAATTTGCACAAGTGATGCTATTTGAGCTTCAATGCCACCGATTTTGCACTTGTCGCGTCACTATATAGTGACGCTGGGGACTCTGACTCTTCAAAGTGTAATAAATGCACTAAAAAATAAAATTTCAAGGTTGAGTTTGGGTCACATATTGGTGTTCCTATGGTTAGAGGTCTCTAGTACACGTGGACTCGCTCATAAATGTGTTGGGGAAACACTCGTTGCGCTATTCTACAGAAGGGTTAGAGCTCAAAAAACTAGAACTCTCAATGTGTGAATGCAAAAATGAATGGAAAGTGAACCCTCCAAGCCCATTTAAGCATGAAAATTAGGGTTTTTTTCCCCAATTTAGCCGTGAAACTAGGGTTTTGCAACCTCGGTATCATTTTTTCCCAACCGAAGCTCATTTCATGTTTTGGAGTATTTCTAACATCCTGGAGCCTTTCTGGACCCGTCGGGTAGCTTGTCATTTTTTTTTGAGAAATCACCCAAAAATCCAAATTTTTGTCTAATTTCTCGAGGGGGCAGTATACCAACATAATTCTTCTCGCTAGGGCAGCAGTTGGGCATCCAAAAAAATAAGGAAATTTTTGAATTTTGATCTTGGCAAGGTTATTCTTTGAACCAACGCAGTTGGTATATTTCTTCTTGAAGAGGGGAAAAATGTAAACACTCAAAATATCCTGATTGATATCATGCACTTGATTCTGATTCACTAAATTTGATTCTTTCTAATCATTTCTTTACTAACTAATTAATTGAATAATCTTTATTTAATTAATTCATCAAAATTCATCTTTGATTAAATAAATCAACTTTATTTAATTAAATCTTAATGTTTCCTCTTTGATTAAATAAATCAACTTTATTTAATTAAATCCTAATGTTTCCTCTTTGATTAAATAAATCAACTTTATTTAATTAAATCCTAATGTTTCCTCTTTGATTAAATAAATCAACTTTATTTAATCATAATGTTCTTCGTGTTTAATTGAATAAATTAAATTTATTTAATTTAATTACTAATCTTCCAATATCCTCACATTTGATTTAAATAAATTCAAGCATTTAAATTAAATGTCACAATCAACTAAGTTCAATCTAAGTTAATTAATCCTAAATTAATTAACTTCTAACACTAATCCTCCATTCCTCTAGCTTTTGCAAGTTGCACAAGTAAATCAATTTATTTGATTTACTAATTCCTCCTATTTCCATTCAAATATGGCATATTCTTGGAATATTCCACTTATTTGAATTCTCCCTCCCAAAAGACTTTTTTCCTCCAACTTGGCATTAAAGGATCTTACATGTCCTCTCCTTGAGCGAACTTGGCATTAATTCCTCTTACATCCCCTCTTACACAAGTCACCTCTTCAAATTCAAATTCCACCTACATGTATTTCACATACATATTTTTCAAAATGTGCTCCACTCTCCTTCAGTAGCATGTTGAGAAGTGGCATAATGCCATTGGTCCCTTCTTTAATCCCACATTCATCCTATTCTTCATTCTTCAAACCTTCTTCATTATAAATAGAGGCCTTCTCTATCGATTTGGGATCCACAAGTTGAGAAAACCTTATGCAAATATAGTCATTTGAATTCCAAGCATCCATGATTTCATCCACATTTTCATACAAGTTAGTATAGAATTCATCATCCATAGCAAGGTTATTAGCATTTTGCATCAAGAATCACACATCTATCATCAAGCTTATCAAGGAATTGGGAAAGGGATTCTTTCCACATCAAAGAAGCACGAATTCCCCCATGCGTTGCTCGTTTGAGGATTAGAATAGGATTTCATTAGTAGTTTAATTCATATTTTTCTTTGATTTCATGTTGTTTTGTTTGAATGATTTTGATGGGGAATGATTTTTTATACTTGTTTGTGGACTAATGGTTGAATTTTTTTTCATGTTTGAGTAGGTCTAGGAAAAACATTCTACAACAACAAACATAGATGAAGTGGCACCAAACATAGATGAAGAGAAAACAATGATGCTAGACAAAGGGTTTGAAGTTGATAAAATGTTGAATGACGGTCTAAATGATGATTGGGCCAAGTTGATGGAGGATTCTTCAAAGCCTGTGTATGCTAATTGCAAGTTAAGTCATTTGAAAAAAATCCTTCAAATTCTTAACTTGCAAGTGGTGTTTGTTTGGTCAAATGAGAGTGTAGATAAGTTATTGGCATTATCAAGTTTTTTGTTACCACCTGATTCCACATTTCCAACAAAATGAAGTCAATGTAAAAAGAAAATCACTAAGCTAGGATTAGGGTATGAAAACATCCACACATGTGTGAATGGTTGTGTATTATTTCACAAGAATCTTGCAAGTGAGAGTGAATTTCTGAAATATCATGAGGCGAGATATAGACAAGGGTTGAAATCAACTGTGGTTCCTAGAAAGGTTCTTCACCACTTTCTGGTAATCCCATGATTATTCCTAATGTATGGGTGCACATATATTTCTGAACTTATGCAATGACATGTTCCTGATTCTAAGACGTGGATGGAATTTGATAATAGATGGCCTAATTTTTCTCAAGATCCTTGTAATATAACTTTGGGTTTGGCTCTAGATGGGGTGAACCCATTCTCAGATCAAAGTACTAAATGGTCAACTTGGCCAGTGTTTTTAATAAATTATAACTTGCCTCCATGGTTAGCAACTAAACCATTTTTCTGAATGTCATAATTGATTATACCATGAAAGAAAAGTGTGACTTTAGATACAATTGATGCTTATCTAGATCCATTATATGATGAGCTAATGAAATTGTGGAAAGGAATGAAAGCAATTCAATCTTTAAGGGATGGCCATTCAATAAAATTCACTTTAAGAGCTTCCTTATTGTTTATGGTTCATGATCTTCCTACATATGGCACATTGTCTAGTCTCAGTGCTTATGGATACCATGGATGTCCTACTTGCAACTTTAAGGATTTTTTGAGGCACTCAAGAAGTTTGTGTAAGTGTATTTATTGTGGACATCGTGCCTACCTTTAAATGGATCATCCATATCGTAAAAAAAAAACATGGTTCAATGGTCAAGAAGAGAATCGTGAAGCATCATTGCTAATAACAGGTGATTAAATTGTTGAGAATGGACAAAAAAGAATGTCATTTATTGAAAATGAAGGGATTGCTAGTAGTAGATATGATCCATGTAATGAAAGTAGTGTAAAAAGGTTGTGCATATTCTATAAGTTTCCATACTTTAAGGATATAGCCATTAGGAATACTATTGACTTTATGCATACCAAGAAAAGTATAGCCTATGCTATTATAGAAACTCTTTTTGATGATTTTGATACTATTTCATCATGAGAAGACTTTTGACAACTGAAGATTCGTCAAAATATTTGGGTTGAAAAATATGATGCTGAAAAATATAGAAAACCTAGTGCTCCTCATGTTTGAACAAAGGAATGTTCAATGTGCACAATTCTTATAGTTGATGTATTAGACTCACTTTCCCACTGGATATGTAAGTAGTAGTATTAGAAGCCAAACTGACATTAATGGCTTAACAGGCCTCAAGACCCATGACTATCAAGTCATAATGGAGAATATTTTACCTATTTTGATAAATCTATTTAGTTTGGAAAAGGGGCCAAGATTGGCAGTTATAAGGTTGGGCCTAATATTAAAGAGAATGAGTTTACATGTATTATATCCTTTTAACTTTGATAGTTTGAGGGAGGAGGTTGTTGAAGTCCCTTTTCCATTGGAATGAGAATTTCCACCAACAATTTTTAACATTTCTATGCATCTTTTGATACATCTAGAATATGAACTAGAGCATTGTGGCCAAACAAGAACAAAATGGATGTATCTTTTAGAACGATATATGAAGGTTTTGAAAAAAATGTTCATACTAGGGAAAAATTAGAAGGCAACATGTTTGAGGGATATTCAATGCAAGAGGCCATGGGATTTTGCACAAAATATATGAAGGATTTTAGAAATGTAAATCAACGTGTATGGGATGATGATGAAGAAGAGAGAGTTGCAAGTGAAGTATTAGAAGGCAATAGATGTCGCTTCAAGCTATCACATCAAGAAAGAAATGCAATACACGTCTATATTCTTCAAAACACATATTCATTCGATAAGTGGCACAGGTAATTTTTTTTTTACTCAATAATTTATTTACTCAATTATAGTTACACATTTATATTCTAAATCTTACTATTTTTATGTTAATATTCTATGTAGAAAATATGAAGAAGAAAGTCAAGATTGGATGCAACATCGACCTCAAAAGCATAGATGTCATGCTGATTTGATTGGATGTGATTCTTTTCCAAATTTGAATGGATTGCTAATGCACTACACTCAGTGATGAAAAATAAGGTCAAGATATAACAAAGGAGGAAAGTGAGCTTTCACAATCTCCACATTTATGGGCTATGATTTTAGTGGAATGTGGGCCTATGGTAGTCATTTAAGAGTGGAAGAAAAAAACAAAGGAAAGACAAATTATGATTGTGTTGTTAGTGCTGAATTTCTTCACAAAACTGAGAAGAAATTTTTTTTTGGATTCATCCAAGAAATTATTCAAGTGGAATTTGGTGAAAATAGTCCTAAATTATTAAAATATAAGTGGATCTGACCATCTGTAGTACAATTTGATCAGTATGGATTTGTATGCGCAAATACAAGATAATTTTTATTAGAGATGAATGAGTTGTATGTTTCCCTTCTTTAAATTAACCAATCATTTCTAATTGATGATGTAATGAGCCCAATATGGTCATATGTCATTCAAACAGAGTCTCATTCAAAATGAAAATTCATGGAAGTTGTTGATATAATGCTTGATGGGAAATATGTTAATTTATGCATTAATGTTACAAAAATTCAAAGAAGTGGATCAAGAAGATGCAGATGATTATGATGATGTTTTGTCACCTTAAGAGGTTATCTTGTCACCTAAAATTTGGTTATATGTATGGTGTAATTTATTATTGAATGTAATAAAGATATGAGAATAGGTATGATTATCCACTGTTGTTTTACTGATACATTTATGAATGTAATCATCATTATTCTGCTGGTACATTGTATACAAAACCTGAGATGTCCAATACTGATTTGAATTGCATTTAAAGTTTGGTTGAAAATTTGTAATCCATTGTCCCACAGAAGTCCAAAGGGTGTGCATGGGGTGGAAGTACTACTAACCATACCATACTGCTACCCCACAATGGTCTTGATATGATAGAGCAGTATGGCAGTGGACAATCACTCAACTGCTAGAATTAACTAGCCGTATTGCATGAGTCCAAAGGGGTGTGCATGGGGTGGCGATACTGCTAACCCTACCATACTGCTACCTCACAATAGTCTTGATATCAAAGAGCGGTACTATGGTACAAGCTGTCAAAGTATTTAAATCATCAATGGTGATGATTACACTTCTAAATATGAGCTGTTTGAATTCCCAAGATAAAATGTATGTATTCAAACTCAAAATATGGAAAAATTATGAAATATTTTGCATGAATTGACATTAGTAGTGAGGTGACTGAGATTGGAAACAAATATTACTTAGGACTTGATGAAATTTTTGCAATCATTCACACAAATCAACATACCAGAGGCAAGGGAGTTCAAGGGGGAAGACTCTGCAGCTATTATTTCATTGGGCAATTTCACATAAACCCTATGTAGCAAGTGTATAAGAAATAAATTTGATCCTACAAGTAGAAACTTAAAGAAATCAAGTAGGAGTAAATTATTCATCATTCCACCCAAAATAAGTCAAATTGCAATTAAAAATGAAGAGTCCACAATTTCTAAATGAAACAAGAGGTCCCTGCAACAATCCATTTTAAATGTGTTACCTAATTCTATAGAAAAATGATTCAAAAAGGTGTTTAAAGATACAACCCATGGATGTAGAGACCTAATTATCCCTATCTCAGGGTGGGATCTATTTTGGTACTTCTATGAAAAAAGGGATGACAAGATTCTAATTTCAAATCCTTGGACCTTAAATTTGGCCAAATTGATAGTCCCAAATGTCTTCATAGATGCTGAGTTTGTTAGAGTATTGGCACAATATTATCACCTAGCTACTAGGACTATAAGAATGCCAGATGGTTCACCATTAGTGGTGATGACTAAAGAAGCAAATATAGAGTGTTTTATGTTAAACAAGCAAGATATATCACTAAGATCGACATAGATAGAAGTGAGGAGGATTAGAGGAGATTGAGAAAAACCTACAAGAGTGATGAACTTCCTTTACGCATGAAAAGCAGTGTAAACAATAGAAGAATACCTATCTCCCCGTCCCAAATTGAGCCATTTTCCATAGAAGACTTCCAAGTATATTTTAAAATAACTTATTTTACTTTGTGCCAAGTGCTTGGAATAGATGCTGAAGAGAGGATACAAATCTATCTGATGATGATGGCAATGAGGATACAAAATACTGAAGTGAACATTAAGTGTGACTTTGTTGCTGAAATTGAGAAAGGGCTACATGGGGTATTTTTGAAAGTAAAAGAGAAATTAGCTCCCATCGCTTTTAGGAAATAATGTTTGTTGTGTCATTTAATATTGTACCAAAACAAAAAGAGATGGTGTAAAAGAATGTGTTTGGGAATGACTAATAAGGAAGGTAATAGGTTTCCTATAAAAAACTAGTGTTACATCTGGGATAGTAGATGTAAAATAGTGATTATGTAATATTTGATGATGATTTCGTAATAAAGGTCATGGACAGTCTTGGTCATATTTCACCAAGATTTCTAGATAAAATCATGCAAGTATTAAGACCTTTAGCATTGAAGCTAGAGTAGGGAAACACTCACAATTTCGGTGACTGGTTCTTCTTAGCAAACCAAATAGTAATAAGGGTCTATGGGTGTCCTCAAGCCCCACATGTTTTACCTAAATTTATTTCTATTTGAATTGCATTTTTAGAATTTATGTGAAAAATGTTACTGATGGAGTAGGATGGTATGAAAAGAAAGAAAAAGGGGAAATTCCTCCCTAACCTAACTGAATGCGAGGAGCTATCCAGAGGGTCTGACACTCTTGAAGAACTATAGAATTATTTGAAGATGAGGTATTCATTGAAGTCATGAGGAGAAAGGGTATTTTATCTTGAAGGGCATATTAATTTTATAAAGCAGACACTTCTCACTATAGCTGGGATTACCCATGTAATGGATTACGAAGATGTAATAAGAATTTTCTTAACACCTCATGAAGTTTTTCAGAGGAAGAGGAAGTGGGAAATGATAAAGAGGCTTGAGGAGAAGAAGAAAAGGGACACTAGATTTGAAGGATTCTATGTTGAAGAAGGAGATCCTATCAAAAGGATGAACTTAATAATTGGCAACTTTGAAAGATTATATATTGAACTAGAAAAGAAACCTGAGGGCCAGTATTCAAAACCCTCCAAGCTTCCCATCAAACCAAGTGGTATTTTAGTCATAGAGCCCCTAGTAGACACTCCCAAAATACAATTAGAAGCACCCCCTAAGCAACCAAGTCCTAAAATGTGGAAGAAACATAGAGTGGCCCCCTTAGTGGCATATGAAATAAGCAAAGTAGTAGGGGATATTGAAGAGGTATCTGATGTACTTTTGAATTTCAAAGATGACAAAGTTGATCAGCCACCACCTAAGCTTGCAACTGATGCTCACAAAATATAAGAAAGAGTGGATGTACATGTGCATAATGATCAAGAAGTGTATGATGATGAATGGGTGATTGCTGCCCTTAGATTTATTGAAGATAATAAATTTATTCAAGCTCCCAATTTTAAGGATTTTGGAATTAAGATGAAAATGAAATAATTTGAGGAGAAACTGCAATTTAATATGATGGGAATTGAGGAGTCACAACATGACCAGATTGTTTCCCAAAATTTTGAAGAACTTAGGATTAATGAAATTATTGTTAGCCTACAAGAAGCAAGAATTTTTTTCTTAGAAAGCAATATACTAATTATTCTTGGGATGAAGTTAAAAAGAAATTCTTACTGGATCAAGTAAGAAGCTAAGAAGATCCTATATTGGTTTCTAAATTCAATTCAGATAAGGAAATGAGTGGCACAGGCTATAATCCAAGAATTGAAACCCTAGCCTTTTGGACAAAGTAAAAAAGAATATAAAAACCAATATTGCTTGATGTTGTACAAGAAATGAGAGGGATTTCCATGGTAAAGAAACTTCAAGACACATAATAATTAGAGGTAGGTACTATGAAAATGCACTCAACAATGTTTACTATGGCTGTGATTAAAGGTATGGAGCTTAGATTGGTAGAATATGAGAAAGTGTAGACTGATTTGAGTGATAAAGTGAATAGGTTATTCATAGAAAATGTGAAATTGAAAGAGCAGTTGAAGGGAGAAATTCCTTCCCAAAGAAAAAAAATTAATAGTATACCAGCCCCATGCCATCAAGACTGATACATGTGCAATCATTGTTGAACAAGTAAATGTGCTAAAAAAAGAAATTGAGAAGTTGAAAAAGACTAATGAAGAAAAAAAGGAAGGAGCAAAGAGAGAAACCCTTAGGGTATTTGAAAATATCTTGGAGCATAGGGTTATACTAATTTATGGAAAAATTGGAAAATGTGTATGAATGTTGTCTCCTTGTCACAATCAGTTGATTAGATAAAGGCCCATGTACGTATAATGGACCCATTATTCATGAAATGGAAACCTACACATCACACCTTAATAACTTTGTGTAGAATTTTACAAAGGAGTGTTGAGGCCCCTGCAACTTTAAAACCTACTGAGCAAATGGTCTAAATAGTCAGAGATGAATTTCAATACATATCTACAGAAGACCAAAAGATCAAGGCAAGAATGGATTCATTTCACACACTAAAGCAGTGGTTTGTGCCTAAGATATTAAAGGATGATGATCAACTAACAGGATCCAAGGATTGGATAGATGAGTTTAGAAAAAATGTTCCCAATTGCCTCACTAATTTATAGAAGGATGGTGACATAAATATTCATCGCATCAAAGCATTGAAAGATGAGAAATGATCAGATGTTGAAGTCTAGAGCACTCACAAGATACAAAAGTTTGTTACTCATTGTAAGGTGCCTGTGATCATTTAGATCTAACAAGGTCCTCTCTCCATGGTAGTATTTGCAAGGCTTGGTACTTCACTGCAAGGACTATTCTTCTAGGGGAGCTAGATATGTTTGCTCCCATTGGTACACTGTGTAATAATGAGGCCATTTGTACTCTTGGATTTTTTGTGTGCTGGCCAAGTGACTCTTCCATCTATTGTCTAATAACCCTTTTCTATTTGTGATGAATTTTGAGTATCCAACATCCAGTGCAATTATTCAATCCAAGGTTAAATTGAGGTGACACTTCAAAAAAAATTGAAACTAGAATTCAACCACCAATTATAACTTCATTCTATTGATCTTAAAAAATATTTTACAATACATTTCAAAAAAAATTCTTGACTGACATGTCAAAAAATATCTTTTTCAGTAACCCACTTTTAACATAAATCAAAAACTCTTAATTATTGTTTTTTACATAAGATTATAATGAATGAATGTTATCTTACTGTATTTGGTTCATCAAAACACATTTGTTGTCAAACAATTTATTTTGTACTACATTTTGGTGTCAAACCCTTGGTAATTATGGTTAGTTTCATTACATGCAAATTCTTAATTTTGGGAAATTATATATAGTAAATAGATTGATGGTTGTTTGGATAGTGAAATTAGCTCTCTTAGAAATTAACTAAAATATCTTGTCTTGAAATATCTAGTATGATTATTTGAATTAAAGAGGATTTTGTGGCTATTTTTGTAACAATAATTAACAATGATTTTACAGTGTAGCTAGCTTACTATTTTCATTCAAGATACAAGTCATCAAAGTCAAGAACATACCAAGAAGATGGTACTCTACTTCAAACCCTCAACCTCACTTAGTTTGGTTTGATTACATGTGATATTAAGGAAGTTGCTAAATAATTAATCTATATCATTCGTTGTTTATGAAGGAGAATCCTATGAGATCCAATATGGTAGTGGATCAATATCCTGTTTCTTAGGTAAAGATGATGTCACATTTCGAAAACTTGATGTGAAACATCATGTTAGTAATTTTTGGATGTTAAGACTTCCCAGTTGGATATCAAAGATCTTTTCTCATCAACTTAATTTGGAATTTATGTATAAATGGATTCTTTCATGGTGCAGGTCTTTATTGAGACAACACATGAACCAGGGTTGAGATTTTTGTTGTCTAAGTCTGATGGCATTCTTGGGCTTGGTTTCCAAGAAATTTCTATTGATAATATTGTTCTAGTCTGGTTAGTATTGATAGCCTTCATTCTATAATGTCAACTTCATTCTATAATATGAGTGTATCACCTTTCTTAAAATTTGAACAAGGTTTTGAAATCAAGGGTTCAATATGCATATTTTGGGCCTATATTGAACACTCTATTTAAGGTATTTTTTGACAAGGCTACAATTTTTTAATTGATTTATCATTTTGCTATTTTTGGACTTACTTTTGTAAACTTGCAATATACAATGCACTTTTATTCTTTCTAAATTGTGACTTATAGTAATTTTTTTGGTTGTATTGAGGCACAACTTCATTCATGGTGGAAAAGGTAGTACGCTATTGCTCATATCAGATGGCACACTATATATAAAGGAGGAAATATTTTAGGATTATTGTTGACTGCATTGAAGGAGATAGCTTCATATATGGGACATGATCAAAACTCTCCTTCTTGGATTCTACACATTAAAACTTGCTCCAAGAAGATTTCCCATGTTGTAGAAGTTTTAGAGATGAAAGGGGCATGTACTACATTTTGGTGTCAAATCTTTGGTAATTATGGTTAGTTTCATTACATTCAAATTCTTTATTATAGGAAATTATATATAGTAAATAGATTGATGGTTGTTTGGATAGTGAAATTAGCTCTCTTTGAAATTAACTAAAATATCTTGTCTTGAAATATCTAGAAGGATTATTTTAATTAAATAGGATTTTTTGGCTATTTTTCTAACAATAATTAACAATGATTTTACAGTGTAGCTAGCTTTCTATTTTCATTCAAGATACAAGTCATCAAATTTAAGCACATACCAAGAAGATGGTACTCTACTTCAAACCCCCAACCTCACTTAGTTTAGTCTACTTAAATGCGGATATTAAGGAAGTTGCTAAAAAAATTAATATATATCATTTTTTTTTTGTGAAGGAGAATCCTATGAGATCCAATATGGCAGTGAAGCAATATTCAACTTCTTAAGTAAAGATGATGTCACAATTTAGAAACTTGTTGTGAAACAGCAAGTTAGTAATTTTTGGATGTTAAGGCTTCCTAGTTGGATATCAAAGATATTTTCTCAACTTAATTAATAAGAATTTATGTATAAATAGATTATTTCATGGTGCAGGTCTTTACTGAGACAACACATGAACTAGGGTTGAAATTTTTGTTGTCTATGTCTGATGGCATTCTTGGGCTTGGTTTCCAAGAAATTTCTATTGATAATGTTGTTCTAGTCTGGTTAGTGTTGATAGCCTTCATTCTATAATATCAACTTCATTCTATTATATGAGCGTATCACCTTTCTTAAACTTTGAAAAAGGTTCTAAAATCAAGGGTTGAATATGCATATTTCAGGCCTATGTTGAACACTCTATTTAAGGAATTTGTTGACAAGGCTACAATTTTTTAATTGATTTATCTTTTTGTTGTGTTTGGACTTACTTTTGTAAACTTGCAATATACAACGCACTTTTATTCTTTCTGAATTGAGACTAATAGTAATTTTGTTGGTTCTATTGAGGCACAAATTCATTCATGGCATAAAAGGCAGCACCCTATTGCTCATATCAGATGGCACGTTGCATACAAAGGAGGAAATATTCTAGGGTTATTGTTGAATGCATTGAAGGAGTGAGCTTCATATATGGGACATGATCAATACTCTCCTTGGTGTTGTCCCTCAGTATTGTTTGGCATTAATGTCAATACACTAAGGTTGATGTTATAGGTTGTGCACATGGTTTTTTTCTTCAGTCTTGCATGTGTTTATATATCTATACTGATCTTCATTCTACATTTGGTATTGTAACGCTTGTTTACATATCTATCGAAATATTTAATGAAGTGCAGTGATACAGGTTATACTCTAAAATGAGGCATTGCTATACATATCATACAGAAATATTGTTCTCCAAATATTATTCTAAAATGGGGCATATTGACACTTTTTATACAAGGCATCATTATCATGGAGAGATTCTTAATCTAAAAAAAAAGGTGGCAAATGATAAAAGGAAGTAATGATAATGTTTTTTTCTCAAGTCAAAGTTACAAAAATATTTTGGATCATCGGTGGTAATTATCTTGTTGTTGATTGGGAATTTATTACCATCATAATACATGAACATGAAATATCATTATGTTTCATTTGAAATCTTTTATGAAGCTTTTGGAAACTCGATATTTGTATCTTTTGTTATTGGTTAGGGTTTGTTACCCTAATCATGGCGACTATTTGTGAGCAAAGCTTATTTCAGAAGCCGGTTGCATCATTTGCAAGGAGACAAGAACTTTCAATAAGGAGCAACGATGAAGATTTTCTGATTGAGAAGACATCAGATGTATTCTTTTCTTTGTGTTTTTGCATCTTTTTAACTCGAGTGTTTGGTCAATCTTGCTCTTAATGTTGTTTAGCTATATCAAGATCCTTGAGTTTATTGAGCCTAGTGATTTCTTGTTTAAAACAGATGTAAATGGAAGAGGGTTTGTTTAATCTGTGCACATCATTATGATGGGTCTGTGTGAATGAGATTTTCTTCGTGGTTTCACAGGTTTCTTGATAGTTTTTAAAAGTTTTTTTTAGTGTCAAGAAGTGAAAAGTAAAACTATTTCAGATTATCCTTGTGACATATTTGTAAATACAAGTTTTTTGTTTGTTAACAAGATTCAAAACAGAGAAATCTTGTTCGGGCCTGTTGTTGAGTTTAAGGGTTTGTTTTTATATGTAAGATGTTATCTTTTGTTAATAATCCCACTTCAATTTTGTCTTTAAAGAATTAACTATCTTGTAAAATGTCATTGGTTTCTCTTTGGATTAGAAAGTCCTGTCTTTGTTTGTAAGATTATTTGGGTTTTTTGGCTCTTCAGTTTTTGTAACAGTTTTATACTATTTGCTCATAACGTTTTCTCAACAAGTTTGTTTACTGGAGGATTATAGAGGAAGACTTGTATAAAAATGTTGTTGTGTAACTGGCAAAGGAAGTTGCTGGTTCAGTTTCATGTGGAAGTTTCTCATACAATTTTCAAACAAATTTTTTTAAAAAATAGAGGACTTATATATAATTTGTATTTCTCGTTCAATAAAAATGATGAGAGTTTTTGAAAGGCACAAATTATATCTTATTGAAGGGAAATATATTGCTTTGAGGCTTGGAACTTTGTAACTTTGATTCTGAGGTAATTGTAGAACAAAGTATATGTTTAATGAAATAGAGATCAACTTTGTATAAATACTACTTACATACTTGTACATTTCAAAAGACTATCAGTGAGATAACACCATTGTCAGTGAGACAAATTTACCAGTGAGGCTTTATACAAAGAATATTTTTTAGATAGGGCCAGTGAGGCCAAATTCAAGTGGTTTTATTCCCCAGGAGGGTTTCCACTCAAGAAAAATTCTGTGTCAATGTTTTAAATGTGTTTTCTTTATTATCTATTCATCTGCATCTTAGCATAAATACATTCGTTATCAAAGTATTGTTAAAAGATTTAAAAATTGTTGATTTTTTCGTTAACATTGATTCACCCCCCCCTCTCAGTGTTAACTACACTCCAACACTTGGATTCTACATGTTACAGCTTGTTCTAGGAAGATTTCCCATGTTGTAGAAGTTTTAGGAGATGAAAGGGGTATGTGCTTGCATTGAAGGGCTCTAGGCATGCATTTCCATCATTATAGAAGTTTTTTGGAGAATTTTCCTTCTTATAATTTCTATGCCTTAATGTAACTCAAATTTGAAGTCTTGTGATTGAAAATAAAAAATCGTAATACTCTATTTTTAAGAATTTTTCAAGCAAGATAGATATTTCAGACTTGTGCAAGCTATAAGAACACCATTCTTTTAATAAATTTTAGCAATTTTTCCTTCTCAATGGCTGTCTTATTGTGTGCAATTGATGATTGATGTGTATTTCTATGTTTTATGTTTAAATCCCCAAATATAAATCAATTAAAATGGATAAATATACTAATAATTAACATTAATTAATAATTAAATTGATGAAATGTACTACCAATTAACAGATTTAAGTGAACAACGAATAAATATGACTAAATATATGACCAGTGAAACCAGTGAATAAAAATGACTAAATAAGTGACTAGTTAACAACAATCAATGACTAAATTAATGATTAAATATATCTGTGAATAAAAAATGACTAAATAAGTGACTAGTTAAATATATCAGTGAATAAAAATGACTAAATAAGTGACTAGATTATAACAATCAATGACTAAATATACCAGTGAATAAAAAATGACTAAATAAGTGACCAGATTACAATAATCAATGACTAAATAAAAGACTAAATATACTACCAAATCGACCAATAAAAAAAACCAACAAATGATTAAAAATGGTTTAGTCATCAATCTGGTCATGTTATAAATGACTGGAAATAAACTACTAATGGTCACACGATCACGTTCAATCATTTAAATGTAGTTTTTAGTAGTTTTTTTAATCATATATTGCTATTTCTGTACTAGTGTTCTATATATTAATGTCTATAATTTTTTATTGTAATAACTAAGGGTCCATGATGAAATAAATAGGAGGATAATCCCTCCAATTTGAAGTAGACCACTCTCATATGCATCTCCATCCCCTTGAAGATCAAAGGCCACTCGTGATCTATTTTCTTCACCTAGAGGGGAATGAATGTTTTTTGGGTTGCTTTGTTGTATGCCTATATGGAATTTGTGGACATGTATTTTGTATTGCATATAGTTGACATTATATTCCTATATGTCATTCTTGTAAGCCTATATGGCTATTTTGTACATACGTTATACTTATATCAATATATATTGATGTATGCCTATATGGCTATTTGGTTAATACACATCTTTTTTGTTGATGGTGTCCATATCTGCATTATAAATCCACACTTCAATGGATATTTGCAGATGGTTTACTTCAAACATTTAAAGTCCAATTGTAACATGAACTCTTCCTTTATATAATTGTAAATATATAAAGTTTGAACATTATTCTCCTCTAAGATTATTGGACATTAAATCAATCATATGAATATAATAATACATTATTTAATCTAACACCTATGTCTCTCTAACACTACACATATAAGCCCATACTCTCTAGGATCATTGTAGCATGGTAAGGAAATTCATGTATTTATACACTAAACTTTGAAGTATGCAACTAAAAATGAGCAAGACATTATTACATGTGACCTCATACCTCTAGAAGTTAATCATATAATTCTTGGAAGACATCTTCCATTCCAAATTTATGCTTTATGCTACCATTCCACGTGTATGATTCATGCTACCATTCACTTGTATCCTTCATGCTACCATTCACTTGTATGCTTCATGCTTCTTGTGTATACTTCATGTGTTCACGTGTATGATTCATTCTTCCTATGTATACTTCATGTTTTCATGTGTATGCTTCATGCTTCCTATGTAGACTTCATATATTTGTGTATTCACATGCATTCTTCATGCTTGCTATGTATACTTCACATATTACATGTATTCATGTGTATGCCTCATACTTTGTGTATTACGTATATCTATTTTTTTGCTTCATGACCAGATTTATCTTCAACAAGATTACTCCAATTGTGTATTAAAAAACGTTGTTTGTTGAAATGCTTTCTAGGTTGATAAGCACTAACATAAAAGGGAGAACAATTTATCATTGAGAAATAAATCCATAACATCCTTGAAGAGTTCATTTAAGAACTCAATGTTAGGAAATATTGCAAATAAATTAATTTAGGCTCTCATGAATAGTGATGATATGATTTAGGTTGTGACATTTCAAAGGTGAAAAGTTGTGACCCTTTGAATAGGAAAGACTATGAACCTTTTATAATGGATGGTAGTGACCATATCTAGCATAGATGTGCCCAATTGGATGTGTTGGTGCTAATGGTTTGGCCCCATAAAGAAGAAAACAAAAAAGTAGCATACCTTGCAACTTTACACTACATGCATTTGAAAGTTTTTGGAGCATTAGAAAAAATTTCACCACATGAAAACACCTTAGAGATATAAAAAATCAAGAGAGGTTATTGTAGAGAGGATATACATGATCTCAGAGCCTTAGATAAAATATTTCTACATGACACAATTTTTGAATAATAGCTCCTCAAATATTGGTACCTTTTGCATATTGGTCTCTTAAGAGATTTCATCGGTACAATGTAGCTCAGATTGTTTCACCATGTTTGGGTGAAAAAAAAGACCTTTCCTAGCATAAACCCACCAATTTAGATGTGTTGGAACTATTGGTTTGATTGCACAACAAACAAATTGAAAGTAACACCACCTTGCAACTTTACACTACATGCATCTGATGCTTTTTCCATTAAATGAAAACTCGACATTGTGGAAAAATTAATCAAAGATATCAAAAAATAAGAGAGGTTATTGTAGAGGATCCCTACATGATCTCGTAGGCTAAAAAAAAATATTTCTAAGTGACAATATTTTTGAGTAAGAGCTTCTCAAAGATTGCTTTTTTGGATTTTGGTCTCTTAAGAGACTTCTTCTGTACAATGAAGCTAAAACTATTTTGGTTTGTTTGGATATGAAATAGGAAATTTCCTAGCATAAAACCACCAATCTAGATGTGTTGTAACTATTAGTTTGGTGACATGATGAAAAAAATGCAAGTTACACCACCTTTCAACTTTATAGTGTATGTATTTGACCCATTTTCCAGCAATTGAAAAATCGACACCATGGGAAAATGCCTCAAAGATATCAAAAAATGAGAGGTTATTGTAGAGGGGCCTTACATGATCTCATACCCTTAGATGGAATGTTTTAAGTGACACGGTTTTTGAGCAATGGATCATCAAATATTTCTACCTTTTTGCATTTTGGTCTCTTAAGAGACTTCACTGGTACAATGTAGCTCATACTATTTCAACATGTTTGGGTGTGAAATAGAACCATCCTAGCATAAAACCACCAATTTAAATATGTTGGAACTATTAATTTGGTTTCATTATGAACAAAACAAAAGTTACACCACCTTGCAACTTTACACTACATGAATTTGACCCATTTTCCATCAACTGAAAACTCGACACCATAGGAAAATGCGTCAGAGATATCAAAATCTGAGAGAGGTTATTGTAGAGAGGTCCTACATGATCCCATAAACTTAGAAAAAATGTTTTTAAGTGACATGGTTTTCGAGTAATATCTTGTCAAAGATTGCTGCCTTTTTGCATTTTGGGGTCTGAAGAGACTTTACTAGTACAATGTAGCTCAAACTATTTTGACATGTTTGGGTGTGAAACATGACCTTTCCTAGCATAAATCCACCAATCCAAACATATTGGAACTTCCAGTTTGGTTGCATGATGAACATAACAAAAGTTACACCACCTTGCAACTTTACATTGCATGCATTTGACCCGTTTTCTATCAATGGAAAACTTGACACCACGGGAAAATGCCTCAGAGATATCAAAAACTAAGTGAGGTTATTGTAGAGGGGCCCTATGTGATCCTGTAGCCTCAGAAAAAATGTTTCTAAGTGACATGGTTTAAGAGTAATAGCTCCTCAAATATTGCTTCCTTTTTGCATTTTGGTCTCTTAAGAGACTTCACTAATACAATGTAGCTCAGACTGTTTCGATGTGTTTGGGTGTGAAATAGGACCTTTCATAGCATACAACCACCCATCCAGATGTTTTGGAGCTGTTATTTTGGTCACATGATGATTAGAACAAAAGTTACACCACCTTCAACTTTACAGTGCATACATCTAATAATTTTTCCATCAACCAAAGACTTGACACCATGGGAAAATGCCTTATAGATATCAAAAAATGAGAGATTATTGTAGAGGGGCCCTACATGATCCTGTACCCTTAGACGAAATGTTTCTAAGTACGAGCTCCTCAAAGATTGCTGCCTTTTTACACTTTATTCTTGATGAAACCTTCAAATTTACAAAATTTGAAGTGCCCATGTTGAAAATTTTCCTATGCACACTCAGAAGTGCCCTTGAAAAATCTGCCCCAATGATCTACTTTGGAGGGTCATAATTTGGAGTCCATTTGTTTTCATGCCAAATACCTTGGTGGGTGTGTTACTTTGTCATATGTGAACTTGTATGTCAATTTTCAGCCCCTGTGATAAGTTTTGATAAGGTTTTGAAGCATAAAGCTAGAAGGTTTTGGGACTATTTTGATGTTTGTGGACTCTCAGTTCTGCGAAGTGGCCTCCTATTCAAGGTGATATTTTACAATTGGATGATCATTATGACAAAAAGGTTGATTCCTTACATTCCCATCACATTCATATGCTCCCTAGTCCAATTGTAGAGGCTCAAGGTCTGATTTGATATTTTTACCAGGTCAAAAGCAAATGCAGTTTGTTCTAAATTTACATTTTCATGTTCAAAATGTTTCAAGGTGGTCAAGTTTGACCCTTAATATCTAGTGATAAATATGGATTGAAGGAAAGCCCTCTTGCAAAAATTCTCAATGGACCTAAATGATCTAATGTTTCTAGTGGTAGCTTCACAGGAGGTGATTTGATATTTTTTCAAGGAGGTGACTTGGTGTGCTCAAGTTGGTTTATGATAGGTGCAAATTTCAAAAGTTTGAGTGAGCCACTTTAGCATTTAATATATTGCCCCTTAGGATGAATTTAACCAAGCCATTTGTTGTACTGAATTCTTGGGTCAAATGTCTACATTCTTGTTTAGTTTCAAGCTCCCAGGATAAGTTTTGATGGCCTATTTAATCATTTTATGATCATGACAGGGCCAAAAATGGTGTTCCAGAAAGTTTCAAATTTTTCAATTATAATAACCCATTTCTTTTTTTGGTCTAAAACTTCTATAGCTCCATTTTCATAAAAAACATAGGTCATTTGATACATTATTTTAATGTATTTTGGGTGTGGCGAACATGTCTCAAGGGCCAGTTTACAAAGGAGGTACTTGAATTTTAAGGGCTAGGAAAAAAATGAGGAAATGGGTGTTCTCTAAATAGTTGATAATATCCCTACAAAACTTTTTCGTGGCTCCAGGTGTCCCTATTTGTTCGTAGTGAATTTTCTCCAAATGGGTCATAGGCGTAATTAGAAGTCACAATTTTTTATAATGTTTCAAATGTTCATATTTAAAATATTTTGAATATTTTAAATATTGTGAAAATGTAAAGGGGCATTTAGGGAAAACATAAAATACATTTCAAATGTTCTGGAGGAAAAGCAAGTTTAATTCTTGCTTTTGATTGGCTAAGAGGTGGTTTTCACAACAAAACTCAACACCCATTGCCAGTTGTGAATGAAAATGGAGGAGGAAATCGGAAATGATTTTGTTTGAGCGATGAGTCTTCATTTGGGTAGGATAATTAAAGCTTTGTGGCAAAGGAATAGTTTTAATAATTTTTCAAAGTTCTCCCAGAGCAACATCACATGTCACGGTTTTAAGTCCAAAATGACGAATTGAATCAACGATGAGCGATGGCTACTATGTCCATTGCCCATCAATAATAGATGTCACGACCCATGGACTATGGAAATATTTAATGAATGATTTGAATGATGGAAAAATAAGTATAATGAGTGAAATATAGAGGCACATGTAATTTTATTTGCCTGATAAATGGTTTTTTTAATCCTTCACGAAAACTTTGGTTGCATACATCTCTACTATATTTTTCAGTTCTCTCATTCTATTCGCGATATGCGATGCTTAATTTTTATTGCTAATCACTATTCCATTTCTTTTTTTCTCATTTCATTCGTGATCCGTGATGTGTTTTGAGGCCCATGCCTATTTTAAATAAATTGTAAGTTAAAATGAAGGGGCACAAGAATGAAGTTTTCTACAACAAGTAAAGAGAATTAAAAATTATTCACCAAGTTAAAGTAAAAGGTTTTGGATGCTTAGGAAAATACAAAATAAATATGAGGCACAATAGATTATATTATTGCCTGAAGCTACAAAATTAAAGCCCTATAAGTAAATGAATTTAATTTTTTAAAATGTTGGGCATTTTAAAATTTGCAAACTCACGGGTAATTATTTTATTGCCCCATAAAGTGAAATTTGAAACTTTATTTGCTGAGTAGTGAAATAATGTATTTCACGAAGACTGTACAAGAGAGAAGAAGGGTAAATACACAGGTAAATAAATTTTTCTACAACAAAATAAAGAATGAAGGCTTTCACAAATAGAATATTCCTTTCAGCTGCAAGGCAAATGATGAGGAATGAAGCTTCTCAAGAAGGGAATATTTTCTGTTATAGGGAAAACACAAGATGCATGAATCAAAGGACAAGTCAAGCATGAAGCAGGAATCAAAGGGTAGATTGGGATTCTTCAAGTGGTGGAGGAAGTTACTGATCTATGGAGCTGAATGTTGCCAGGTGTCTACTGTGGATTTCCATTTAGGGTTTTTCATTTTCCTTAAGTGCATATTTTCTATTTCAGAAAAGAGTTTGTTTATAATTTTTTGTCTCACAAGAAAGCATATTTTGTAACAAAGTCTAAAATGTATAGTGTTTTGTTTTAGGTTTCTAAAGTTTTTTGAGCCATGTAATGAAGAACTTATTCACAAAAATGTTATATTTACATGTAAATGATCATATATGTTGAGTTAGTTGTCTCCATTGTACACATTGTACAGATTATGAATAAAAGAAATCAAGGGTTTTTTGATATTTATCTTCTTATTTTTCCTTGAATGTCTATTTTGTGTTGTTACTTTCATTTAAAGAATGAATTAAATTGTAGGAACATAAATAGAGGTTTGTGCAACTGTATGCTTGGATTGATAAATTATGACTAGTTTGGTTTCTAGTATCAATGGTGCAATGCATCATATGATAGGCATAAGTATGACATAATGAAAGCTACAATGAGTTTTAAACTTCATGTTTTAGGTGACTCCACCTTGGAATTAGGCATTAGTCTTTGATGTTAGGATTTCCTGAGATGGTTTGTGAGCAACTGTATTTTAAATCAAAAATTACTTATAAAACTCTGTACGTTTGTGTGTGTTGAACTCAATATATTACATCTCTCATGTTTAATGTGTACACTGCCATGAAGGTCAGCCAAGCTTTTAGAGTATTGTGTCTATTAAGCATCTAAAGGAGAATCGTCTGTTTACAGTATTTTGGGTACTTTGGAACATAAAAGTATCTATAAGCATATTGTTGGGGAGACCCACCTTGGTTTAACATAGCCAAAAGTGTAGGAGATTTCAGTCTTTGATTGAATCTTGTTCGTTGTCCAAATCCATCTTTGAGTCCAAACATGAGAAAGTGGCTATTCTTTAGGACTCATTGAACTTGTTGATTTGGGAACCAACAAGTCTCTTAAGAGACTTCGTTGGTACAATGTAGCTTAGACTATTTCGGTGTGTTTAGGTGTGAAACATGACCTTTCCTAGCATAAACCTACCCATCTGGATGTGTTGGAACTATCAGTTTGGTCACATGATTAACAAAGAAGAATATACACATGCACCTTCCTCAACTTCTCAAGAGCAGGAAGAATCTCTTCATTGAATACATTATCTATCTCATTCATTTTGCTCTACTTCTTTTTCAAGTGTTTTTATAGAAGATTGATCTCATTTTCATTGATGATAAAATCTTCTTCTTATCTTTTAATTACTTAAATATAAGTGGTTAATTTTAGGCTTCACTTGTTTTGCTTCAATTTCAACACTTCCAACTATTGCTTTTGCATCTACAACTTGACCATCCACACATTTTTCCTCATCTCTGCTACTATTACTTGTTAACACCCCCTAGTATTCCTTTTCATGATATTCTAACTTATTTTTCATATCTTTTACTTTGAGTTTTAGATTAGCTGCTTTGTAATCAACACTTAGGACAACAACATCCCTTTGTTTGATAGAGTTTTCAATGTCTTGAATACTTTTATGTGTCTACCACATCGATTCTCTTTTTTTACACTTACATTTGATATTGCTTCTTCCTTATCATCTATTTCCATTTGTATTTTCTCCATGGAAGTATTAAGTTCATGAATCTTTGACTTCATTTGGTCAAATCCACCTATAACATCATCTTCACTTTATTTTCTTGCACAAATTCTTACCAAACACAACACCTGTTGAGTTTTTCCACTTCTCCATTGCCATTTACCCATTCCACATATTGCACATGAACCTTCCTTGAAACTATTGAAAGAACAAGATACCTCAAAGGAGGGGGGTGAATAAGTTGTATCTAGTTAAAACATCAAAACCCTCAATAGAAATCAAATCCTCAAGAATTCATTAAATCCCTCATTATTGTTATAGTGATTAATCATGAAATGTAGATAATAAAAATTGAAACAAAAAAACCATCCACAAGAGAACACTAGATTTACATGGAAAAGCTAATGAGGGAAAAACCATGGTGAGGATTAGCTCACAGTATAAGTAATTGCAAAACCGGTACAAGGGTGCACTACTAGAATAAGACACATTTTCCAATAAGGCTCACATCCGAGGTTTGAAGCCACATAAAGAAAAGAAGATGGAAGAGAAATGTTACATAGAGAACAACTTCTCAATGCAACAAGGAATTCACCATAATTATTCCAACACTTTTGCAACCTTGTTTAAAATATTACAAACACCTTTAGCTCACTACCTTCAGAAGTCCAACACTTTGAAGTTCACAATGCTTTGCTCAAATTCACATCCTACACCTCTGCAATTCACACCAAATTCATCACTTGTGTCTCTTTCATATCTATCTTGAGATATTCCAACAAAACCACTCTTATTTATATCATCCTCAACCTTGAAAACTTTCTCCAAGATTGGCAACACATCCTTTACATTTACAGTTTCAAATTAGGTCAGCATCCAAACATTCCTATGGTGGATAGGAATGAAGGGGATCCACATAAATCCTTAGTTAGGACCCAAATTTATCCTAACATACCTCAACACACTTCCACAAACTTCAAAGCCACTTCATATGTAGTGTTAACACTAGGTCAACCATCACCCATGCTAAACACCATAAAACTATTAAGTACATGCATCCCACTTGATCAAGATGACACACAAAATACAAAAATATCTTTTACATGATCTAGAACAATCCAAAAACCACTTGAGATCTAATAAATACTTTATTCAATTTTGCATCATAGAAATTATTCAAACCAAAACATTCGGTTAAACTTATACACTCACAAATGCATGAAACACACACTATACTACACCGAATCATGAGAACTCTCAAATTATAAAAGATACAATCATCATAAGAAACTTCCCATATCCATACAACCTAAAACCAAACTATAGAGAAA
Source organism: Sequoia sempervirens (assembly GCA_007258455.2). Classification (NCBI taxonomy): domain Eukaryota; kingdom Viridiplantae; phylum Streptophyta; class Pinopsida; order Cupressales; family Cupressaceae; genus Sequoia; species Sequoia sempervirens. Next base: position 94,831,868 of record VDFB02168118.1, read on the forward strand.
TGTGGAGCAAATAAATTTCTCCCAAACCACACTAAACAACACTGAAAATATAGTTCACACATTGGTGAACATATCTTAGTCTAAAAAATGATCCAAAAGCCCAAAATCAGGATACATAAACTACTGATAAGTTTGAACAACATATCAGATGTATAAAAGCATACAATCAACAAATAAGAAATGTGAGGCACATCTTGGAGCACATACTAAACATTTTCACAACACTATTTTGTCTATTTATCAAATTTTCTCAAAATCACTTGGAAATAAAGCACCAGAGTCACCATCACATCACATTACATCATTCCAACACATCTCTAGACATTACAACCTAAGGATAGTTCCATGTACTCACAACACTTAATATCTCAACTATACATACACAAATAAGGTTATTCCATACATGCACCAATTGCAATAGATTTTTTTCCTCTTTTATAATTTTTTCTCAATATTCTTGACATCTTCATCATGCAACAAAATTCCTCAGCACATAGTTGACATCAATAACAAGACCATCTTGTTTACATCAATTACAACACCTTCATACTTGCAAAAATATCCCTCTTTGTCATTGATGGCAACACATGATGTGAAAAACCATCAAGAACACAATAGCTTTGAACATATTTATTATTTACTTTCTCTCCCCCTATGTAGATAGAAATTTTCACATGATTCTTTCTTCCCCTTTGACATCAATGGAAAAGGATAAAGTGTTTTGCATTGTTCCCCCACTTTGACATAGAACCAAGATACTTGCAACTGCACATCATTTTCCTTTTTACTTCTCTAAATAATCCCCTTTAGGATTACACCCAACCAAATCAACAACTCTACACAATGACAACACATATTCCTTACTACAACAATGGCTCTACCTACTCCCCCTAAGAGGTAGCCACCAAAACCAGTCCATAAAAGAAATGAATCCATAGATCCACTGGACTGACACATCTCCATATGAATCTAATTCAAAGGAGGGGAAATAACCCCCAACTTCTCTCGAAGATACTCAAAAGTATCCTTAGGAAGAGCCTTAGTGAATATGTCAACAATCTGATCCTTTGAACGTACATATTCAAGATTCACTTCATTCTCCAAAACATTTTCTCTCAAAAAGTGATACCTAATTGATATATTCTTTTTTATTGAATGCATTACTAATTTTTTTGAAATTTTAATTGCACTTTTATTATCAAAAAATATAGAAATAGGCTCATCATACATTACTTTGGTATCCTTGAATGTCTATCTCATCCATAATATTTGTGTAGAAAGATGCTGTTACAATATACTCAACCTCTGTAATGTATAAGGAAACTGAATCTTGTTTCTTACTTAGCCATGCTACCAATCTTCCTCCAAGAAAGAAAGCACCACCACTTGTACTTTTTCTATCATCAACACAACCAATCTGTTGTGTAGTTTTTTCGCACACACACCCTGCTGGAAGCAGGGACCCTCTTTCACTCCGGTTTTGGTGTTTTGGCCCTTTCCTTTTGAGGTTTTGTCCTACTTAGACACGTGCTTAAAGTATATTCTGATTGCCTAAGTGTTTTCTCCAAGTTATTCATTGAAAATCTTAAGTTCTGGATGAACTTTGGGCTTTTGCCCTGATTCGGGACTTTCCACCCTGGTCGGATTTTCCCGGGTTATGTGTGGGTTCCGGTTGAGCCTTGTTGCTCGGGAATTCTTGGTCTTCGCGGATTTCCGCATGGGCCAGATTTTCCCAGATTCTGCCCTATTATCAGATTCCCGAAATCCTTCTCTAGCTGTCCTATTGACTACATTAATGGCTCCGTGCATGTTCAGAGAAGTGTATTTAACTTGGTTTTGAGGTCTTTTATGCCATCCTACTTCTTATTGGCCCTTGTTGTGCTCTGATGTGCTTTCTTGTGAGTATTCGGCTAGGATTTTGGGAATTTCAGCTTTGACTTGATTGATTTGGGGGTGATTTTTGGCACGCTATCACCTGTGTTCGTTGTGGCCACCATTGAGCTTTGCATTTGCTACTTCTGAGACCAATTCCTAATTTATAATGGTATGTGTCTGATTGCTCTGCTTTGAATTGAATTATGAATGGCACATTGGTATTTGAATTCCTGCGTATGTGTCTATTTCATGCTAGGGTTGGTTGGTATTGCATCCTTTGTCATCTCTCAGGAAAGTTTTGAGTTCATATGTCCATCTGCATTTTAATGAATCTTGCCTAAGAATAATTAGTAAGCCCTAGTGATGATTCAACAGTGAAACAACTAAATTCTGAGCTTGCTTGTGCGCTAATGGTGGATGAATAGGGTTCAGACCTAGGGCAGTGCCATATCAGGTGATTTCATCTTATGATTGACCTAGAATACAAAGGAAATTCATGAGAGGTCCATCCCCGACTTGCCCTAAGTTGCGCTTTTTGAAATCCTTAGTTGGTTTAGTGTCTGGATGAAATCGGGACTCTCCGTCCCTTCTAGATTCCCTTCGCTGTGACCATTTGAGATCGCTAAGATATCATATCGACTACCTTGAGGTTTGCTAAAATGGTCCTCCTAGGTTCATGTTGGTTCACCATGACACTATCATTTTTATACCGATGAAATCCTTTATGCACGTCAGTCAGCGAGACCTTTACTTTCGCCGAGACCTCACCCTGCAAGGAGATATCTCATCGACATGCTTGCTCATCCTCAATTTCGGCAAGACAAATCCCTGTCGCCAAGAAGTCATAGTAGGATCTAGTAGCTTTACCGATATTCATTTTCTTTGCCAAGACATCCGTCCTTCAGCGAGACCTCCCACCGAGAACTTTTCATTTTTGCCAGAGCCCTTTGTGAGTTGATATTTAGTCGCCAGGACACTATAATTGTCATGCCAAAAATATTTCTATTGGCAAGAAAAACCTCATCGCCAAGAGGTCATGGTGGGTTCCTTTCGTCTTGCTAATCTTCCGTTCTATCGCTGGGACTTTCACTTTCGGCGAGACCTTTCGCCGAACGTATCCTATTCTTGCCAAAACTTTCACTCCGGGAATTTCCAGTGGTCCGGGATTGTGCCTAATCCACGGATGTCCGTCGAGGTTTGGATTTCTTTGAAGTCCATTGTCTCCCGATTTCTTGAAGATCCTCGTTGTCCAATTCAAACCAAGCCTAGTCGGCATAACATTGCAACTTAGCGAGCTTCATATTGATAAACTCTTGTCTAGGGAGGTGTTTGTTTGGACCCATCCGGTGAGATGTGCAGTACATTCACCAAGACCTGGTGACTCCTTCCTTTCTCCATGAGCCCTCCTCTTGCTGAAATATTTGCTTTCATTTGAGACTCCTTGGGATCACTAGGACTTCATAGCAAAACCTTTTCTCTTAGCGAGCCTGATATTTTGTTGGGGTGACTTCTTAACGTCAGAAAGAGGTTATGCCGATGGAACTCTTCATCAAGAAAACATAGAGTCATTGGGACCTCCAGCCAAACTTAGAACTTATATTGATATTCAACCAATTCATCGTGACTCCCCTTTGTCCAAGACCTTACCCTGACTACCCGCTGGTCACATCGAGATGTTTGATATGCCGCCTTTTGGCAAGCCTCTGTGACTTCGCTGAGACATCATATAGATAAACTTTAGTCTTGTCAGAGTGATTATTTAAATCCTAATGGTCGGTGAGACAAGATGATGAATTCACTGAGACCTTACCCCAACACCCTTGGCTTATACCGATATGTTTGCTATGACCCTTTCTTAGACATTACATCGAAACAATTTGACTCTTAGTGAAACCTATTCCTGATTGTGTCCTTCTACATAACTCCGAAGTTACCAGAGACTTCCGGCGAACTCATAACTTTGGTTGGCTTCTCTATTCCCATTGGTCCCTAACTTTTTTCTGCCACGGATGTCCCCGATCGATTTCTCAAAATCCACAGTTCCTAATTTCCAAAGACTCCCCATCGACTCCATTTTGGCAAATCCATCCTCATGGATTTCCCCGAAGTTAGTTAAACATAAAGGACATGAAATAATTGAATCTGTTTATAATTGGCAGCCTGTTCCTCATTGTTTTGATAGGAGAGAGGATCAAGGTAAAAGGCAAGATCCCAGTAAGATCATGTTTATAGAAGTAGAAGTCACTGATGTTGGCCTCCTCGGGATGAGTGAAGAAAGCAAGGAGGATGGGCTGATCCTCCTTTGGTGACTAGAAGAATGAAGAGTCGGCTGTCCCATGGCTATTTCCCTTCTACGTGCATGCTATATGATTCCTTGAGAATGCACAGGACTATATATCGACACACAAAGGAATTGGTCTCTCAGGGGAGTTATGTGCAAATCTTAACTGGTCTCCATTGCTAGACCTTGATGGAACGATCTCTGTGGTGGGATTCACCATTGAGGTAGCTCAGGAGTTCTATGATGACCAGACTATGAGATCACAATAGTTTATCAACTCCTAGCTGGAGAAGCCCAAGTCCCACTATTCCAAGCTACCAAAGCAGCTGTTTAGAGAAAAATTCAAGAAGGAATACTATGATGGCATCACCTTTCTTAGTAGGGTGGTTGGATTGAGGAGTGCTGGTACATTCAAGAATTGGATGTGCCATGCCATTGTAAGGATGGAACAAGAGAAAATTGACTACCATTGGGCAGGGGTCATTAGCCAAGTAATTCACAAGTAGTTTCCAATGTGTTGCAAAAAAAGACCTTTACAATGACCTCCTATTTGGTTTATGCGCTGTCTAGGTTCCATCCCTACAGAGGATTAGATACAAAGGGAATCTTCAGACAAGATATTATTTATGAAGTTTTCCCTCAGCTGCATTGGGGAGGTCCAAATTATAGGAGAGCAAATGATGCATTTACCATGCATATCACTAGAATGCTTCAGGAGGCGGAGCATGTCAGAATTTCAGATCAAGCCAAGGAGCTCATGAAGAAATAAAGAGCTTGGTTTATTCAATTTCCAACCTTCTCCTACATTCGGATTGATGGCTGTCAAAAAGCCCCGTACAGACTTCCAAGGTATCCCACTGACCACATTATATTGTTGCAAGTAACAAGGAAGATTTGTGATTTTTATGCCATTGTCAAGAAGGACAAACAAAAGACATGATTTGGTGGGGATTTATCCCTAAGAATTGGCACTAGTGAGGTATGTCCTTTGATTAGTTCTACCCAAGCTTTAGAAGAAGAATTGAGTGCTCTTGGCCTGTCTCTCCATTCTAGGAGATCTAGATTTGAAATCACAGGGGAGGCTCAAAAGAAGGCCAACAGAGAATATAGCCATAAGGTAAATTTGGAGGACTACTGAACCAACTGCAGTGATGAATTTGAGGTCAGAAAGAGGAAATTCTCCCAGCTTCCAGTTGAGTCAATTTGATTATATAATGTAAGAGCAGTTCCTGACCAATTGGAAGACGATGGTAACTTGATCCAGGATCATGCCTATGAGGCCATAAAGGAAAAAACCATTGGTGATGTGGATTGGTTGGAAGAGGAGAAGATGAAACTGAAACAATTGATGGATCCAGTCCTCAAATTCACTAAAATGTGGCTCAAACACACTTTGTGGGAATTGGAGAACAAGGGAGTACAATGCACATACAACTTGATGGGAGATTTGGATCCCCATTCTACTTCTGAAGAATCTACCAAACAAGATCCCAAGGGCAAGGGTAAGTTGGAATCTCCTCTCAAAGTCAAGATTAGAGGTGTACAAGAAACAAAAGTCCAGGAAACAGTGAAACAGAGAAAGCCAAAGGCCAAGAAGAGGACAAGGACTAAGAAGTCTGACTAGAGTCCTAAGGCTAGTGATCCTGTGCCCAAAAGAAGAAGAATTATAAAATTGTTAGAGAAGGCTAGCTACAGGGTTGGGGAAAAAGTTTCCCCACTAATAATAGATGTTGAAAGCTTAGAGGAGAAGGCAAAAGCGTATGCAAGGAGGTCTAGGACCCCTTCTCCTAGGGACAATGTGCCTAAGGCTGACCCACCTCTTGTGGTTTCTCATAAGGAGCAGCATGATGATGTTCCTTCCACTCATGAAATTCAAAGTGAACCGGGTGAGGAAGAAAATGTTGAGGATCATCCAAATATTGAAGGTGAAGAATTCCATGCAGGTGATCTCCACGGTGTTGAGGCAGAGATTGAAAAGATAATGCAGTCCCCTGGGATTACACATATAGATTCTCCTATTAGGAATGAGACGGTTGAATCTCCTCCAAGGGAAGTAGAGGCAGTGAAAGATCCATTACTTGAACAAGAGGAGGAGCAGGTCAAGGAGGAAGAAGGAAAAATAGATGAAACTCTTGATGAACATAATTTGAGCAAAGAGGCACCTAAGGATCAGCAAGGAGAACAAAAACAGGTTGAGATGCAAGTGGAGCCTGCTGTCCCATAATGGTTAGACAGGGAAATAAAAAGAAAGCAGGTGGTAGTAGAGGATAGTCCACCGAATTGGGATGCACTGCTAGCCAAAATTGGAAAAGATAAAGGTGGAAAAAGGGCTAGAGTGATGTCAAATATTGAGAGAGATGAGGCACATAACAAGGTTGTTCATGTTGCTACCCCTGCTCCAGATAAAAACATGGATGATGTGGCTAGAAATGATTATAATATACAAACTTTCAATCTTGGGCCTACATCGGTTGAGTAGAACATTGAGGATTATGAGGTCTCTAGTACAATTATTGTGGACAGATTGAGAAGGGAAGTAAAAACCAAGTAGGAGATGAAGAGAGAAAATGAGAATCTCAAGAAGTGCTTGGAGGAGTTAATGAAGCCACTGTAGTCCATTAATCCTTCTTCCTCTACTACCAATCCTCTGCCTCAGGAGACCATAACCGAGCTTGAAAAGATGAAAGCTTCCACCCTTGCCACTGTGAATTGGTTGAAAGGAGTGCAAGAGAAGGGTGATGAAGCTATTAAGGAGATCCTGTCGACTGGAAAGGATGCTGTCATGACAACTGAGTGGTTGAAGTAGGTAATGGCACAGGATAAGGAATACACTAACCTCCTACTACAGAAAACCATAACCCTAATGGAGTACACCTGGGACAGGTTGGTAAGTGACAAGATTCTCGCTTCTTCCAGAGCTGCTGAGCCATGGGAATGGTTTGAAATGTTGCAAATCAGGCAGAAGGTGTTGAAAAAGATTCACAAACAAAGGAAGCAGATTGATGACGCCATAAATAGGGTTTATAATGGTTCCATTGCCTTCTTTGAAATCATGACGGGAAGAAGAAAGATCGCGCCCAAGTACTTGAGCCTGGAGCAGTTGAGAGAATGGTGGCATGATGTGTATGCACCACTTGATGATGGCTCTATTTCCAAGCACCAACTAGATGATGTGGCCACCTACCTCACAGTTATTGATAAGCATGTGACATGTAAGGTAGATTGGGATAGGTCGGTCGAACACTTAAGAGAGGAGATTGCATCCATTGAGAGGCGACTTAGGGTTGTGCCAGTACCACCTGTAGCCAACTTAGATAGAGCATTCTTGAAGCTACATGAAGAGTCAGATCGATGCGAGGATAATAGGGAAACGAGCTGATGATGGGCTGCGGCGTGATTTGTACTTCCCCATTATCTTCCCGTGCATCGTCTGAGCTGCATCGCGGATCCTGGGCCGACCTCAACGACACATGCATTTATTGCTTGTTTGAATCATTTTGAAGACTCTCTTGGCCGGGTGGTTGTGCCAAGTTATTGTTGCGAAACCCTTGCCTGGCTAATAGTTTTCTAGGAATTCTATATAATGGGCATGTCACCTCTCTTTGTAAAAGGTTAGAACAGTTGAATAGCTAGATAGTTAAGAATCTGTAATTAAAAGACAGAAGTAGAATAGAGTAGAAGTAGTTACAAGCAAGTTAGCAAGTAGGAATTCTCAAGAAAATGTTGTAACAAAAAAGCTAGAATTGTTGCTATTGTGGATAATTCGAATGTAGATAATGACATTGTGATTTGGTGCCATGCTTGTGTTCTTTTGTCTTGCATGGTTCTTTTATTCTATCTTTAAAATTGCTTTGAGAAGGTTAATGTTTAGATCAGATTTGGGTTCAATAATGTTTGTGATTTAATACTTGAATGTTGCAGCAATCCTTCAGTCCATACTTTTCACAACCAACTAATTGTTAGTTGCTTTGCAAAGTTAGCCTGTACTTCATATTTCAGTGTGCTTAGTTCGATTGTAAAGATTTGTTCATTATAACTGCAATAGGGTTATTTTAATGAATGTTTATGATTTGAAAATCCTAACACCTCAGAAAATTGCACTATTTTCTATGAGATTGTAGATTTATCTTGGTCAAGTAGAAATCAGTTTTGAAGGATTGGTCCATTTCAGTGTTGGTTACTTTCACCGTTAATCTTAGGAGTAGTATTAGATTTAGAAATCTCTCTGAAACCATTATCCTTTTTCTATTTCTTTGATTATTGGGTTAAATCTAGGATTGAAGTATCACCAATTTATTAAATCTAATATAATCGATTAAGTATTTTGCTTGTAGTAAGGTCCCATTGTGATTACCAGCATTTTCACATTTCATTACTGTGTTGTTCATGCACTGTTAAGACCTGACATTAGAGACCTTGGGGTTATCTCTTGAGGCTTGCCAATAGATATTTACCTTTCAAGAGAGATAGGACATCATATTCTGTCTAGTTGTTATTGTGCAGAAAACACGATCAACACAACCCAATCTACATCTGTGTATGCACTTAATGTGAAATTAATATCCTTTGGATACGATAAGCCATAATCTAGAGTACCTTTTAAATATATGAATATCCTTTGTACTACTGCAACATGTGTCTCTTTAGTATCTTCTCAAAATCTAGCCACAAGACAAACTGCATGCATGATATCTAGACTAGTAGTAGTTAGATATAACAATCATCAACCATAGACCTGTACTTGCTTTAATTAGCCTTAGCTGATTCAACATCCTTGCTCAATTTGTAACTAGTAATCATAGGATTACATATCAGTTTGGAGTCTTCCATTACAAAATTTTTCAACATCTCTTTGACATACTTTGACTATGAAATGTAAATTCCTTTATCTATTTGATTGATTTGTATCCCAATAAAGAAATTCATCTCCCCAAACATTGACATGTCTCAAACTCTTTCTGCATCTCTTCTACAAATTTATTACACATAGCTTCATTTCCTTAAAAGATAATATCATCCACATACACAACCACTATCAAGATATTATCTTCCTCAATTTTGAAGTAAAGATTACTATTTGTGGTGCCTTTACTAAATCCTTGCCATATCAAATATTTATCTAATCTTGCGTACCAAGCTCTAGGAGGTTGCTTTAATCCATACAATGCCTTTTTTAATCTGCAAACCATATCTGGTTGATCTGATATTTGAAATCCTTCTGGTTGTTCCATGTAAACTTCTTCTTACAACTCACCATTCAAGAAAGCAAAATTCACATCCATTTGATAAAATTTAAAGTCCTTATATGCTGAAAATGCCAAAAACATACGAATTGCTTCAATTCTAGCCACCAGGGAAAATGTTTCCTCAAAGTCTATTCCTTCCACTTGTGAGTAACCCTTACACAGAAGACTTGTTTTGTTTCTTACAACTTCTCCATTATCATTCAGTTTGTTTCTAAATACCCACTTAGTTCCAATTATATTCTTATTTTTAGGTCTAGAAACTAGTTCCCAAGTTTGATTTTTCTCAATTTGTTGTAACTCTTCTTCCATTTCCTTCATCCAAAATTCATCTCTACATGTCTCACTTACTATTTTTGGTTCAACTTTGGAAAGTAAGCATAAATTTTCCTCAACTTCAATAGCTTTTCTTCTTGTCAATATGCCTTTTCTTTTATCTCCAATAATCTATTCTTTAGAAATTTCTTTGCTCACACTTAGGGGTATTTTTTGGGGCTTCTTCCTCTTCATTCTACATTTCTTTTTCCTTATCTTTTTCTTATTTCTTCTCTGCAAGAAGGTTCATCTAACACATATCCATCTATAACAACTAAATTTTGAAAATTTTCATCAACCTTGAAATTTACACTTTCAACAATCTTTCTTATCCTTTTGTTGTAACATCTATAAGCTTTAATTTTAGTGGAATATCCAATGAAGATACCTTCATCACACCTTGCATCAAATTTTCCTAAGTTTTTATCATCTCTTCTAAGATAAAATTTTCTTCCAAAAACTCTAAAGTACTTGATAGTAGGAAAACTTTCACACCACAACTCATAAGGATTCTTTGTGCTATTAGCTTTGGCTTGAACTCTGTTAAGTATGTAAACAATAGTGTGAATTTCTTCTCTCTAGTATATTTCTGGTAGTTGAGCTTCTTTCATCATTGTCCTTGTAGCTTCTTGAATAGTCCTATTTTTCCTTTCAACATCTCCATTCTACTAAGGATTCCTAGGGGTAGAAAAGTGCCTATTGATCCCATGATTCTCAAAAAGCATGTTAAACTCATTGGATGTGAATTCTCCACCTCTATCAAACCTTAAACATTTTATTTTTAAGTCCATTTCATTCTCAAACATAGATTTAAATGCTTTGAATCTATCTATAGCTTCAATTTTTTCTTTTAAAAAAGTAACCCATGTCATTCTAGAGTAATCATCAATCAAAATCACAAAATACCTATCACCTTTAAGACTTCTCACCCTTGTACGACCACAAAGATCTATATGTATTAATTCCAATAGACTAGTAGAAGATTGCTCTTTTCCTATGAAACTACAAGTGTTTGTTTTCCAAATTGACAATCTTTGCAAACAACATTGATAAGATTTGTGATTCTTGGTAGTTCTCTTACTACATTAAATGAATTTGTTCTATCCATATTGTCAAATTTGATGAGACACATCCTCTGATACCATAACCAACTATCATTAATTTGATTCATAAAGCAATGACCATCAATACCCTTGAGCTGATAGATATTTCCATCTATCCTCTTACTAGTAGAAATTACAGTTTCAGAGCCTTTTCTAATCTCACATGCATGATCATAAAATAAAATATTGTACTCTTTATTACACATTTATCAAACAGTTAAAAGATTATGCCTTAGGCCTTTAACATAGTAGACATCATCAATATTATGCTTGCCATCAAAATTGATTGAACCTATTCCACAAATCTTAGCTCTTGAATTAACTCCAAATTTAACTAATCCTCCATCATACTTTTAAAGCTTGAAAAAATTACTTTTATCTCTATTCATGTGATTAGACTAGCCACTATCAACAACCCAATAGTTCTTATCATATCTAGCATGAAAATTAGATACCAAAATACCTTCAATCTAATCCTTCTTTTATTGAACACTTTCCTTCACACAAATTTCAAATTTAGTGAAAGTAGATTCATTTATTAAAGTTAAGAACAATAATTCATCATCATCTCCATAATCAGATTCATCATGTCAAAAATACCAACATCTTCTCTAACATAGTAACTTCTCCTAATCATATTTCCTTTGTTCCCCTTACTTTTATTGTTCACAACTCTATTTGGACATATTGAAGCATACTGACCTATATTTCCAAAGCTAAAACATTTTAGAGGTAGTTTACCTTTGTACTTATCAATTCCATTTTTCATCCTTCTTACAAAGTTAGCTTCCACATCATGAAGATATTCTCCATCCGAATCTTCAACCTTTTTTGTTTTTCCATCCTTGAAAGTAGTCTCCACTTTTGTACCATTTTTCCAACCATGGTTTCTCATTTCAAATGAAGTTAGTGTACCCAACGACTGATCTCTAGAGTAAGTATTAAAATTTGCAACTTCCTCAATAGCAAATAAATTTTCACTGTAAGAATCAAGAAGATATTTGAGAACTTTCTTTACCACTCTAGGTTCTTTGACTTGTACACCAAGACCTCTCATTGAACTTACTAACTCATCAAATATTTGCATGTAACTTGTAATTGTTTCATCTTTAAACATTCAAAAGGTCTAAAATTGTGCCTTCATATTCTACAACTTTGCTTGTTTAACGTTATCATCTCCTTCATAAATTCTTTCTAGGTTATCCCCAAACTTCTTTAGCAGTCTTTAGTTTTATAACTTTTACTAATTCAAAATTTGAAAGATTATTCACAAGAATAAACCTTGCCTTACCATTTATTTCATGTGCCTTGATTTCATCACTTGTGCTCGGAACATTCAAAGGTGCAACATATTGAGTCTTTATTTTCTTTTCAATCTCATATCCAAAGGATTCCAAATATCTTTCTATCTTTGTCTTCCAAAATACATACTCTATGCCATCAAACTTAGGGCTCTCTATCTTGTTCACCATCCTAGATATAACTCAAGTGGTTAAGCTTTTCTATAAGGAACCTTTCTCTAATACCAATTGTTGAATGAATCTAGTTAAAACATAAAAATCCTCAATAGAAATCAAATCCTCAAGCATTCATTAAATCCTTATTATGTTATAGTGATTAATCATGAAATGCAAATAAAAAAAATTCCACAAGAGAACACTAGATTTACGTGGAAAAACTAATGAGGGAAAAACCACAACGAGTATTAGATGACAATATAAGTAATTACTAAATTGGTACAAGAGCTCATTGCTAGAATATGACACAATATCCAATAAGGCTAACAGCCAGGGTTCACTATGACAAAAAGAAAAGAAGATAAAAGAGAAATTTTACACAAAGAACAACTTATCAATGCAACAAGGAATCCACCACAATTAATACAACACTTTCACAACCTTGTTTGAAAGATCGCAAACACCTTCAACTCACTGTCTTTAGAAGTCTGACACTTTAAAGTTCACATTGCTCTGCTCAAATTCGCATCCTACACCTTTGCAATTTGCACCGCATTCATCATTTATGTATCTTTCACATTTATCTTGAGATCTTCCAACAACACCACTCTTATTTATATCATCCTCAACCTTGAAAAATTTCTACAAGGTTGACAACATATACTTTAAATTTACAATTTCAAATTAGGTTGGCATCCAAAAATTCTTGTGGTGGATAGGAATGAAGGTGACCCACATAAATTCTTATTAGGACCCAAATTTTTCCTAACACACCTCAACATGCTTCCAAAACTTTGAAGTCACTTTGTATGTAGTGTTAACACCAGGTTGACCATCACTCATCCTAAGAACCATAAAAATTTTTAAGTACATGATTCCCACTTGATCAAGATGATACATGAACCACAACAATATATATGATCTAGAATAATCCACAAACCACTTGAGATCCAAAAAATACTTAATCCAAACTTGCATCATACAAATACTTCAACCCAAAACATTTGGTTAACCTTAAATGCACACTAACACATGAAACAAACAATGTATTGCACCAAATCATGAGAACTCTCAAATTTTGAGGGATGCAATCATCATAAGAAAATTATCATATCTACAAAAATTGAAACCAAATTGTGGAGAAATGCAGAGAAAATACATTTCTCCCAGACCACAGCAAACAACACTAAAAATATAGTTCACACAGTGGTGAACATATCTCACTTTGCATAATGATCTAGAAGCCCAAACCTAGATATATAAACTACTAACAACCCTAAAAAAAATATCAGATATGCACAGGTATATAATCAACATAGAAGAAACACGAAGCACATACTAAACATTTACACAACACTATTTTTTCTATTTATCAAATTTTCTAAAAATCACTTAGAAACCAAGCACCAGAGACACCATTACATCTCATTACATCATTCCAAAACATTTACAAACACTAAAAAATAAATATAGCTCCATTTATTCACAACACTTCCTCAATATGCCAACTATACATGCACCAATTGCATCAAACTATTTCTCTCTTTTCCACAAATTTCTCAATATCCTTGATATCTTCATGATGAAACAACCTTCCTGAACACATAGTTGACATCATTAAAAGCACCAATTTGTTGAAATAAATGAAAACACCTTCATACTTGCAACAAAAATTCTTGAGAGTAGGAAGAATCTCTTCATTCAATACATTATCTATCTCATCCACTTTGGTTTGCTTCTTTTCAAGTGTTTTTAGAGTAGATTCCTTTTTTATTTCATACATTCTAGTACCTACTACCTCCTATTTTTCATTGTCATTTTCCCATTGCACATACTGCACACACACCTTCCTCAACTTCTCAAGAGAAGATTCCTTTTTTCATTTCATGCATTCTATTACTTGTTTCTCTAGTTATGCATTGTCATTTTCTCATTTCTTAGTTATGAAGGGTGGTTATTGATATTTGAATATGGGAGGTTATGAGGATGATATGTGTTTGTATTGATGAGAGGGAGAAATGAGGATTTTGATAACAAGGATTAGGATCTATATAGACTCTTGACAAGATTGATTTTGATTAGATATGGTATAGATTATGATCGGGTGATGAGATAGGATAAAAGATGATAAAGAGTGGATATGATATGATAGGATAGAGATTGGATATGAAGATAAGGATGATCAATGGAAAAATCAATGATGATGATAGTGATAAGATGATAAGGGAAGGCTAATGGATGAAAGGACCAAGGTATAAGGATGATGGTTGTGATGACTAGCTTATGATAATGGATGAAAATGATAAGATGGGGGAAAGATGATAAATCTTGGATGGATATGATGGAAATGGTTGATGTTTCAAGTGAAATGATGGTTGAGGAAGGGTATCCCAAGTTTTATCTAGAGTTGTAAAGGTCAAGTTTGCAAATTGAGGTCTCTAGATGGTTAAATGGTGAAACCATAAATATGCATATAATTTTCCCAATATTCACTGTATATGTGTAAAAATGCAATGACAAAAAAAAGACAAACATATGTAAACTGGAAATATATAAATGAAAGACCTAACTATCAACTGCAATACATTAATATCAATAACATGAATTTACAAAATCAATGTGCATACTTACAAATTAATCCAACGAACCATCCAGGTATGCTATACTTTTTATTGTGTCAAGTATTCACTCATAGTCAGACTCACACACCTTCCATAAGGTCTTATTCAAAAGCCTACCCCAATATTGTATCAAATAAACATTGGATTCCACAACAAGGTTCGAGTAATGAAGAATCTTCCGATGCATGTCAAAGTCCTAAAATAGCTAAACATTAATCCTCTTATGTGGGTACCTTCTAAGCCATGTTCTAGTAACAACTACCAAGCATGTGGGGTATTTGATGTTTCTCCATCTATAACTAGGGCCTACAATTTATTTTTAGCCTCAACAAAATGACAAGGAATAATCCATTCCCTCTTCATTGTCTTCATCTGCAATAACTACATAAAAATTCCTGACATTGATATGTGTAGGAAATTAGATGAAAATAGTCAACATTACAAAAACAATACAAAGTAAGATAACCTTAGGAATTTAAAAAAATATGTAAGTAGATATATTACCTGGTTGAACTAGATTTGATATGTGGTCAAAGTCAATCAGTGATCCATCGCGGGCCGACACATGTCAAGTGGGCTACGATAACTTAACCACCATTCCTTAACCCACTTCGTTGACTCAAACTCATTCTAGGCTTGATTTGTAAATGAAGAAAAAAAGCATGCCATATTCTATGTATGGATACTCCATGAACCTGTATTTGAGCTTTTGAAAGAGTGTAGCTCAATTGATCTTGTCAGTGTACAATAATCCTCATATGGTTCAATGTTAGTATCATCTATCAAACAAAAAAGTCTATGAAGTGAAGAATCAACTTCATTACCTAGACCAATCGAAGCATTACACCACTTGACAATTGATTTTGCATCTATCAACTTTTCATTGTATTTATACTTTAACTCTTCTCATGCTATGGATCTTTTGATACATGCTCCTACATTATCATGCTCCCCCTTTCTATGGTTGGCCTCACAAAAGTTCCACATATACTGAACACTTGTAATATCATGAATCCTACTCAACCAATATAACATTTGTGAGTTCTTGAATTCTAATGCATAGTTATCTAACCATATGATATGTTGACTAAATGATATGCCACTTCTAGCCAAATCATTGTAGAACACCTGAAAGCAACCTTGCAAAAACTCTATAGAATGCATTAGATCATAACTAATATAAAAATGATACCACCTTATGATATTCCTATCATCCTCTATGCTATCATTCACATTAATGAATACAATGTACACAAATATAGAAACTTGTGTGGAGTTGTAATATTGTGATTGCACCTAACATTGTGGATGTAGACTATAGTTCTCTACAAAGTCAATGACTGAAATAATTCTACCAATTGTAAATGTGTCATTTCATAACTTGAATTGTAAGTCCAACCATTGAGCTTTATGGCTATGCCTTGTATACTCATACACTATACTATCACAAAATGTAGACATAAATTGGTACACTATAATCGCTTAACCCTTAAACCCTAATCCCTTAAACCTCAACCCTCAACTCTTAAACCTTAAACCCTAAACACTATCCATAAACCCTCTACCCTCAATACTATACCTTAAACCCTAATCCCTCAACCCTTAAACCCTTAATCCATCAAACCTTAAAACCTTAAACCCTAAACTCTCAACCCCCAGATACCCGTAAACACTTAAACCTTAAACCCTTAAAACCTATACCCTATACACTTAACCATGGAAACTCAAACTTGAACATTATCCCTCAACCTTAAAAACTATACCCTATACCCTATACCATTAGCCCTATACTTATGCCCTAAACCCTCAACCCTCATCCATATTCCTTATACACTCAACCTTAAACCCTAAACTGTATATCTTAGACACTCAACCTTGAACATTATCCCTCAATTATAAACTCTCAACCCTCTACCCTAATCCATCAACCCTATACCTTAAATCCTCAACCCTCAACCCTCAACCCTCGACCCTAATACCTCAACCCTATATGTTAAACACTCAACTCTCAACCCTCAACCCTAATCCTTCAACCCTCAATCCTTAAACTCTCAACCATTAAACCCTCAACCCCTCTACCCTATACATTAAACCATTAACCCTAATACATCAACCCTATACGTTAAATCCTAATCTCTTATTTATCAACCCTTAAACCCTAATCCATTAAACCCTCAACTCTTAAACCTTAAACCCTTGACCCTTTAACCTTAAAGCCTTAAAGCCTTAACCCTTAAATCCTAATCCCTTAACCCTCAAACCTAAAGCCTCAATCGTCAACCCTTAAACCTTAAACCATAATCCATATCCCTAAACCCTCTACCCTTGAAACTATACCTTAAACCCTAATCCCTCAACCCTTAAACCCTCAAACTTGAAACCATTAATCCCTTAAACCTTAAACCCTTAAAACCTAAAATCTAAACCCCTAGATACCCTTAAACGCTTAAACCCTATACCCTATACACTTAACATTGGATACTAAACCTTGAACATTATCCATAAAACTTCAAACCTCTACCCTATACCCTATAAAATCAACCCTATAATTATGCCATAAACCCTCAACCCTCATCAAAATTCCTTATAACCTCAACCTTAAAACCTTAACCCTATATCTTGAACACTCAACCTTGAAAATTATCCATCAACTATAAAGTCTCATTCCTCTACCCTAATCCCTCAACCCTATACCTTAAATGCTCAACCCTCAACCCTCAAACCTATATGTTAAACCCTCAACCCTCAAACCTCAACCCTAATCCTTCAACCCTCAACCCTTAAAAACTCAACCCTTAAACCCACAAACCTCAAACCCTCTACCTTATACATTAAACCCTTAACCCTAATACATCAACCCTATACCTTAAACCCTAATATCTTAATTCTCAACCATTAAAACATAATACCTAATCCCTCAACCCTTAAACTGTAAACCCTTGACCCTTTAACCTAAAAGCCTTAAACCATCAACCATTAAACCCTAATCCCTTAACCATCAATCCTCAACCCTTAAACCTTAAACCTTAAACCCTAAAACCTATCCCTAAACCCTCTACCCTCAACACTATACCTTAAGCCCTAATCCATCAACCCTTAAATGATAAAATATCAACCCTAGATACCCTTAAACCCTATACCCTATACACTTAACCTTGGATACTCAACCTTGAACATTATCCCTCAACCTTCAAAACTCTACCCTATACCCTATACTCTCAACCCTATACTTATGCCCTAAAACTTCAAACATCATCCATATGCCTTATACCCTCAACCTTAAATCATAAACCCTATATCCTAGAAGCTCATCCTTGAACATTATCCCTCAACTATAAACTCTCAACCCTCTACCCTATTCCATCAACCCTATACCTTAAATCCTAAACCCTCAACCCTCAACCCTATACATTAAACCCTCAAACCTCAACCCTAATCCTTCAAACCTCAACCCTTAAACTCTCAACCCTTAAACTCTCAAATATTAAACCCTAAACCCTTAAAACCTCTACCCTGAACCCCTCTACCCTATACATTAAAACCTTAACCTTAATACATCAACCCTATACCTTAAACTCTAATCTCTTAACACTCAACCATTAAACCATAATAATTTAATCCATCAACCCTTAAACCCTAAATACTTGACCATTTAACCTTAAATCCTTAAACCCTCAACTAGTAAACCCTAATCCCCTAACCCTCAACCCTCAACCCTTAAAACTTAAACCATAAACCCTCTACCCTTGACACTATACCTTAAACCCTAATCCCTCAACCATTAAAACCTCAACCCTTGAACCATTAATACATCAAACCTTAAACCATTAAACCCTAAAATTTCAACCCCTAGATACCCTTAAACCCTTAAACCTTAAAACCTTAAACCCTATACCCTATACACTTAACCTTGGACACTCAACCTTCAAACCTCTACCCTATACCATATACCCTCAACCCTATACTTATTCCTTCAACCTTAAAACCTAAAATCCTATACCCTCAAACCCATATTTATTCCCTATACCCTATACCCTCAACCCTCATCCATATTCCTTATACCCTCAACCTTAATGATAGGCATAGGGTTGGATTGAGACAATCACAATCTCAATGCTCTGGGTCTCACCTTTGGTCACCCCTTGGTGTCACTTCCTCCACCACTCGACCTATAGGTCCTCTACTGTTTAGGCACCCCTGGTTCATTTTCCAACCCTGCTATCAATTCAAATCCATAACCAAGCCCAAACTTGGTGCTCTTCATCTCATACAATTCCTAGCCCTTAATACTCTTAAAGACTAGCTCATCTCCAAATACTCCCTAATCTTGTTGCAGGGGTGTGAAAAGCTTACATGGCTTCAAAAACCATCTGAAAAAGGCTCCTAATCAACCTCCATTCACTAGTTCTCCTTCGCTTTCAAGAAAATGCTTTTCTTGGGTTTGAAAGGCTAGTAGCCTTGAGCCCCAATTAGGTCACTGAACAGGGGAAAAATGCTGTTCCTACCTAAACCCACCAAGGAACCTAGTTATTTTTTTAGGAAATGTGTTTCACATTCCCTCACCTCCAAGATTCTTGTGGTTTCAAGACTACTCAAGCTGTATGCTGCCCAGACACCCAATTGGCCAAGAAGCTAGGGTTTCCTTAGCTTTCTCAGGCTAATTCAGGACTGGTGAAAAGTTCTTCATGAAAATGGCTTGTTAAAGGCTCTTCCTTATCACCATGCAGAGCCAAGACACTCCCCTAAATCCTCAAAAAATAATTTCTTAAAAAACTTCACTCCCTTGCAAATTATTCATGCTGTCCTCAAGCCTTTCCTAGCCAGGTTCTCACTGTCTCGCCTAGGGTAAGGCCTTTCTCTTGACTCCTGCAACCAAAAAAAAAATAACTCCTACCATATTTACAAGCATGGAGGTAGGGCACATTTCCCAAAAGGCCGTACAAATTGTATGGTGGGAAGGTGCTCTAAGCCTCCATCTTTCCAACACAACTTGTTTCAGCACATAAAACACAAAAATTCAAAGTATTTAAAGCTGCAAGTTAAAAACACACTACAAAAACAAAAAGAAATGCTTCCTAGGATTGTATAAGCCTCACAATACATGCCACACACAACAAAATAACTGAATCATGCCATTAAAGATCAGTTTCAGCACAAAAATACAGGAAAGCTGCCTTTTCTACGTTATTTTCTTCAATTTCTAGAAACACAGTCTGTACAAAAAATTTCTAACCCTGCACAAAGGTCGAGGCCACCTTTAAATATGCCTCCCAAACTTTTTTGATTCTTGGGTCGAGGCTTAGATGACTTAAAATGCATTTTTGTAAAACCCAATGTGTTTACAAACACTTAGGCAATTTTTACAATTTATCCAAAATGAAGAGTTAAAACTAATTACTCTTGTTAACCTCCTTAAAACTAATAAAAAACATCCCTAAGTCACCACTAATGGTCTACATGACCTTGCAAAACAAAATAAAACATTAACCAAAAACTTCAAAGCTCAAACTTTGCCAGGTGTTCCAACTCTGGTGCTCCTACACCATTCTCCCCCTCTCTGCACAAAGGTCAAGGAACTTGAGGTGATATAAGTGATAGATCAATGCCTAGCTTCTTAAAATCAGCTTCCTCAACCTAGGTAGCCTCAGATTCATGTTTGTTCCTCCGCTTGACAAGGTGCTCCATGTACACCTTGTGTCATGTAGCTTTTTGTACTCTTGACTGCAAGACCTTCTCTGCCTGAAGCTTGTCTATTTGAGGAAGGATGAAATTACTGATGTCTTTGAGAACTTCCTAACTATTCTGACCCTCATCATTGACTGATCCCTTGTACTTGATCAAACCAGCAATGTTGAACACTGGAGAGATGCCCAAATCTAATGGTAATTCCACCTTATATGCATTCTTGCCATATTTGGCCAACACCTTGCATGGACCCACTCTTTTCATCTAGAGCTCAGTTTCCATTCCCTTCTACAATATGGATTTTTTGAGGTGGACCATAACATAATCCCCAACTACAAATTATACATCTCTCTTTGACAAATCAGCTTTTTCCTTCAACCTTTGGGTTGCTGCTGTAACTGTTTGCTTGACCTGCTCATGGATCTCCTTCATTGTCTGACTGAAGTCTTCTGCATGTCCACTTCTATTCTCTTGAGATCCAAGGTCTCTAAGTTCACAAATTCCTCTTGGGTGCATCCCATATACAACCTCAAATGGACTTTTCCCTGTAGTTCTATTGACACTGTCATTGTAGGCATATTCAGCTTGGGAAATAACCATATCCCATGTCTGGCCATATTCTTTAGTTAAGCACCTCAAAAGGTTTCCCAACACTCTGTTAACCACCTCTATTTGACCATTGGTCTGAGGATGGTAGGCTGATCCAAATGAAAAATTTGTTCCCAATATGCTCCATAAAGTCTTCCAAAAATGGCTCATGAATTTCACATCCCTGTCTGATACAATGCTCAATGGAAATCCATGGATTCTTACAACTTCCCTGAAGAAGAGATGGGCTATGTAACTTGCATCATGTGTAGTCTTGCAAGGGATAAAGTGACTCATCTTGCTAAATCTGTCCACAACTACATAAATACTGTCAAAACCAGTTTTGGTCTTAGGAAGACCTACCACAAAATCCATGCTCACACACTCCCATGGTCTGTTAGGAATAGGCAGGGGTTGATACAAACCAGCATTGCTAGCTCCCCCTTTGGCTTTCATGCAAACAACACACTGCTCCACATATTTTATAACATCTCTTGCTAACCTAGGCTAGTAATAGAACCTTTGAACTAGTTCTAAAGTCTTATTGATACCAAAATGCCCACTAAGACTGCCATTATGTTTCTCTTGAATCAGATTTTCCCTCATTGACCCTCTTGGGACACATAACGGATTACCCTTAAATAACAATCCATTTTGTAGTGTATACTTAGCATATTGACTATAAAAGTGATTTTCAAAATCAGAGCATACCTTCTAGGCTTCTGAGAAGTCTTCATCCTCACCATAGAGGTCCTTGAAACTCTCTAATCCAATGCTTTTCAGCTGTATCTCTTGGACTATCAACAACCTTTTGCTTAATGCATCTGCCACCTTGTTCATTTGCCCTTTCTTGTGCTTGATGGTAAAAGTGAAAGCTTGAATGTATTCCATCCATTTCAAATGTCTATTACTCAGCTTCTCTTGGGTGTTAATGTAACTGAGTGCCTAGTTATCAATGAAGACCACAAACTCTTTGGGCAACAAATAATGCCTCCACTTCCTAAGGGACTACACTAAAGCATATAACTCAAGATCATAGGTGGAGTATTTTTGCTTGGCTTTATTGAGCTTTTCACTAAAAAAGGCTATAGGCCTACCTTCTTGACTAAGTACTCCTCCTACTGCTACTCCACTTGCATCACACTCAATTGTGAATAACTTATCAAAACTAGGCAACAAAAGTATAGGTTGGGTTGCTAGCTCTTGTTTCAATTTCTCAAACCCTTTATCAGCTTCTTGAGTCCACTTAAACTTTGTTTTCAGACTACCTTTGATAGTATCTAGGACTGGTGCACATATGCCACTGAAATTCCTTATGAATTTTCTATAAAACTGAGCTAAACCATGGAAACTTCTTACCTCTGTTGCTGTGGTTGGTGTGGGATAGTTTAGGATGGCTTCCGCCTTGCTTGGATCCATCTTTAACATTCCTTGGGATACTACAAAGCCTAGATACACAAGTTCTTGCTTGAAGAACTCACACTTCTCAAGGTTGATTGCCAACTGTTCTTCTTGCAGCCTTTTAAGTACCATCTCCACATGCTTCAAATGTTCTTCTGCTATCTTACTGTAAATCAGTATGTCATCAAGATAGACTATTATAAAGATCCCTGTGAAATCCTTAAGCACCTCATTCATTAGTCTCATGAACATGCTAGGGGCATTTGAGAGGCCAAATGGCATCACTTTCCACTCATACAAGCCATCATTTGTCTTAAAAGCTATCTTCCATTCATCACCTTCCTTAATTCTGATTTGATGATACCCGCTCTTAAGATCCAACTTGGTGAAGAATTTTTCACCTCCAAGACAATCCATCAAGTCTTCAATTCTAGGAATAGGAAACCTATACCTAATTGTGATTCTATTAATTTCTCTAGAATCAGTGCATAATCTCCACTTACCACCTTTTTTTGTTGCCAAAACCACTAGGACTGCACATGGACTAATACTCTTTTGAATCAAGCCTTGATCCAACAACTCCTTCACTTGTCTAGCCACTTCAAGATTCTGATCTGGTGTGAGTTTGTATGCTGATTTGTTAGGTAAGGAAGCTCCAGGTATGAAATCAATTTGATGGCTGATAGCTCTCCTTGGAGGTAGAGTTGCTGGTGTTCCATCACTCACTATACTCTTGTACTTATCAAGTAAGCTTTGGACTGCTGCTGGTAATACTATCCTTTCAGCCTTTTCTTCCTCTTTGGACTACATCATGATCACATACCCTTCATTCCCTTGATGTAGATCCTTGATGAACTCTTTACCACTACTCAACATGATGTTAGGTACCTTAGACTATCCCTCATCTTCTTCTAATAATGACTGCAACTTGAAAGTTCTTCCATCCTTCTTAAATTCAATGGTGTTCTCCTTCCCATGATATATAGCACCTCTGTCATATTGCCATGGCCTACCAAGGAGAAGATGGCATGCATCCATGGGTAGTACATCACAAACCAACTTGTCTTTATATCCTCCAATTGAAAATTCCACTGTTACCTACTCATTCACTAGAACACTCTGCCCTTTGTTCAACCATGTGACTTTGTAAGGGTTAGTGTGGGGTTTGGTTTCCAATTTCAACTTCTTTACTACATCCTCAGAGATGATATTATCTTTAGAACCATAATCTACAATGACCTTGCATACCTTTCCAAATATCTTTCACCTTGCTCTAAACAAAGCTCTCCTTTGCTTGGGTTCTTCTTTGACCGGTTGTCTGATCAAAACCCTATTAAACATCAGATTTTCTCCTACTTCTGATTCTATATGACTGATCTCAGGTGATTTGACACTCATGGTGTCCTCTTGTGCATAGGCCACTCTCTTTTTATTGCTTGAAGAAGAAGCTTTCTCTGGGCATCTATAAGCAGGGTGACCTAGCTGGTTGCAATGATAACACTTCATGGTGGCAAAGTGAGAGTTACTTCTGCCTGCTCCTCTTCCTCTATTTGAACCTCCTTGAGGTCCTCTTCCTTTGTTAAATCCTCCTCTTGAAGATGTTTCACCTCCATGTTCAGTGAGCTTAGATTCTCCTTGGTTTCTTTGATCATTACCTCTACCTTGGTAACCTCCACGCTATCCTCTTTGATCTCTGCCTTTGCCTCTACCCTTAGAGGATTGATCATGCTTTCTTTTGTTCCTTTCGTCAATCTTTATGGCCAACTGATAGCATTGGTGCACTGTCTTGGGACTTAGTAAAGCCATCTCTTCCTGAATGTTCCACTTCAAGCCATTAAGGTACCTAGCCACTTTTAGGCTCTCATCCTCTGTCACATTTGATCTCAAGCTAAGCTTCTGAAACTCTTCAGTATAGGTGTTGACATCTTGGTCTTTCTACCTTAGACTTTGCCTCTTCTTGTGAAGTTGGATCTCATAATCATCTGGCATATAGGCTTCCTTCACCTTAGAAACCATTCCCTTCCAAGTTGCTATGGGCTGTTTGCCTTCTTTCTCCCTTTCAGTCTGAATGAACTTCCACCATGTCAAGGCTAATCCCCTCAACCTTGATTTAGATACCTTCACCTTCTGTGCTTCAGTGACTCCATCACACTCAAAGTGATTCTCCATGCCTTCTATCCAATCCATGACTAGGTCTGCTTCCATCTTTCCACTAAAAATTGGTATACCTTCAAGTGCTTTTCCACTCAAGGCTTTGAATGCCTTCAAGAAAGGCTCTTCCTTCAAAATAGGGTCAGGTTTAGGGGTCTTGTCCTCCTCTGCTATCTCTTCTTCTTTTGGAATTCTTCCCTCAAACTATGCACTCCTCACTGCTGCTTCAAGTTGAGCTATTCTTTCCCTCAACTGCTTGTTGTCTTCTTCTTGCTCTTCAACCATCTTTTCCAGTTCTGCATTGGTCACCATGGTGGAAGAATCACTTGACTCAATGTCTAACATGCAAGATTGCTTTCCCAAATCTTTCACTTGCTCTGATACCAATCTGATAAGGATAGGGTTGGATTGAGACAATCACAATCTCAATGCTCTGGGTCTCACCTTTGGTAACCCCTTGGTGTCACTTCCTCCACCACTCAACCTATAGGTCCTCTGCTATTTAGGCACCCTTGGTTCATTTTCCAACCCTGCTATCAATTCAAATCCATAACCAAGCCCAAACTTGGTGCTCTTCCTCTCATGCAATTCCTAGCCCTTAATACTCTTAAAGACTATCTCATCTCCAAATACTCCCTAATCTTGTTGCAGGGGTGTGAAAAGCTTCCATGGCTTCAAAAACCATCTAACAAAGGCTCCTAATCAACCTCCATTCACTAGTTCTCCTTCGCTTTCAAGAAAATGCTTTTCTTGGGTTTGAAAGGCTAGAAGCCTTGAGCCCCAATTAGGTCACTAAACAGGGGAAAAATGTTGTTCCTACCTAAACCCACCAAGGAACCTGGTTCTTTGTTTGGGAAACATGTTTCAAATTCCCTCACCTCCAAGATTCTTGTGGTTTGAAGACTACTTAAGCTATATGCTGCCCAGACACCCAGTTGGTCAAGAAGCTAGGGTTTCCTTAGCTTTCTCAGGCTGATTCAGGACTGGTGAAAATTTCTTCATGCAAATGGCTTGTTAAAGGCTCTTCCTTGTCACCATGCAGATCCAAGACACTCCCCTAAATCCTCAAAAAATAATTTCTTAAAAAAATTCACTCCCTTGTAAATTATTCATGCTGTCCTCAAGCCTTTCCTAGCCGGGTTCTCACTGTCTCGCCTAGGGTAAGGCCTTTCTCTTGACTCCTGCAACCAAAAGAAAAATAAATCCTACCATATTTACAAGCATTGAGGGAGGGCACATTTCCCAAAAGGCCGTACAAATTGTACGGTGGGAAGGTGCTCTAAGCCTCCATCTTTCCAACACAGCTTGTTTCAGCACAGAAAACACAGAAATTCAAAGTATTTAAAGCTGCAAGTTAAAAACACACTACAAAAACAAAAAGAAAGGCTTCCCAAGATTTTATAAGCCTCACACTACATGCCACACACAGAAAAATAACTGAATCATGCCAATAAAGATCAGTTTCAGCTCAAAAATATAGGAAAACTGCCTTTTCTACGTTATTTTCTTCAATTTCTGGAAACACAGTCCGTACAAAAACTTTCTAACCCTGCAAAAAAGGTTGAGGCCACCTTTAAATATGCCTCCAAAACTGTTTTTCTTCTTGGGTCGAGGCTTAGATGACCTAAAATGCATTTTTGTAAAACCCAATGTGTTTACAAACACCTAGGCAATTTTTACAATTTATCCAAAATGAAGAGTTAAAACTACTTACTCTTGTTAACCTCCTTCCAACTAATAAAAAACATCCATAAGTCACCAATAATGGTCTACATGACCTTGCAAAACAAAATAAAACATTAACCAAAAACTTCAAAGCTCAAACCTTGCCAGGTGTTCCAACTCTGGTGCTCCTGCACCACTTAAACCCTAAACCCTATATCTTAGACACTCAATCTTAAAAATTATCCCTCATAGATAAAATCAACCCTCAACCCTATATGTTAAATCCTCAACCCTTAACCATCAACCCTAATCCCTCAACCCTCAACCCTCAAACCTAATCCTTCAACCCTTAGCTCTTAAACTATCAACCCTTAAAACCTCAACCGTCAACCCCTCAACCCTATACATTAAAACCTTAACCATAATACATCAAACATATACCTTAAACCCTAATATCTTAATGCTCACTCCTTAAACCATAATCCATTAATATCTTAGCCATTAAACCCTAAATACTTGACCCTTTAACCTTAAAGATTTAAACTATAATTCATTAACTCTCAACCTAAAGCCTCAACCCTCAAACCTTAAAATTGAAACCCTAAACCCTATCCATAAACCATCTACCCTCAAAATTATACCATAAACCCTAATCCATCAACCTTTTAAAACTCAACCCTTAAACCCTTAAACTCTATACCCTATACACTTAAACTTGGAAACTCAATCTTCAAACCTCTACCCTATAACCTATACCCACAACCTTATACTTATGAACTTAACCCTCAACCCTCATCCACATGATTTATACCCTCAACCTTAAACCTTGAACCCTATATCTTAGAAACTCAACCTTGAACAGTATACCTTATTTCCAAACTATCAAACCTCTACCCTATACCCTCAACCATATACTTAAGACCTAATCCCTCAATCCTCAACCCTATACTTTAATCCTTAAAACCTACACCCACAAAATCTCATCCCTATACCCTATAGTCTCACCCTTATACCATAAACCATCAATATTGTGCCTCAACCCTATACTTAAAACCTAAACCATACACTCTCAACCCAAGTCAGCCTATTTATTATGTACCCTCAATCCATATCATAAACCCTCAACCCAATATCCTAAACCATAATCCCTATACCTTACACACTTAAAATTATACACTCAACAAGTTGAATATTATCCCAAAAATATAACCCTCAACCCTCAACCCTCTACCCTCAACCTATTACTTAAGCACTAATCCCTCGAACCTTGACCCTATACCTTAAACCCTAAACCAAAAATCCTCAACCCTCAACCCTAAAAGCTATGCCCTTAGGTCCTTAAATACCCTAAACCCAAAACCCTTACATACATACATACAAGCATACATACACACATATAAGAATACATACTTACATACACATAAGCATAAATACATACTTGCATGCATACATATGTACGTACATACATACATACATACATACATACATACATACATACATACATGCATATGTACATACTGTGTCACAAAAAGTGTATACCTTGCTTGATATGGGAATAATTGATGACAAGTTGGACTTAATGAGGCCTTGATTTAGTGTTGTGAGGTGTTTTACACATCCACATTAAGTCTTGGGCCCTTGAAAATTGAATAAAATTCATTTATTGATGTGTTGTAAAGGTGTTGTAACACATCTTCACACTTTTCTAAGACCATAATATAGTAATTCACCTAAATAACCTTACCAAGACCTATTTCAAAGTTTTGTAAAGTACTGTAACAAAATTTCACACTTTCCTAGGCTTTCCATCAATATTTACACCTTTCTTATGCTTTAAATGTCCCCTTTATGCACTTATATGCCTTACTTAAGTGTCTTGTTGAAGAAGGACCCAATAAACATTATTTAAATTATCACAATTCCTGACATCCACTTAAAAATTCCCGAGTGGACTAAGTCTCCATTGGTGGTGACTTAGTCCCATTTGGATCAAAATAAAAAATAAATTTAAATCTTTCAAGTTTTTATTCCTTAAGACCTAAGGTCGGCCTGTGATGAGGTATTTTTAGGAATTAAAGGCATAATTGTGTATAAATATAGGTTTTTCCCTCTTATTTGACCTAATTCATTCATTCATAACTCATCACTATTCATCCATCATTAATAATGTTCTCAAGTCAAGCAAGCTAGGGTTTTAGCATTCTAAGTCATCAAGATAGCATTTTTCAGACATTCAAGGGTAGATTCTCCATCTTTTGTTGTAGAAAATCAAGATCTATCATCATGATTTAGGAAATTTTTGGGTTTGAAGATCATTGAAGATTAGGTTGAAGACTCATTGAAGACATATCCTTGTTGACCAAGCCAAAATATCAACAAAAATTCACTTTCAGACCCAAAAATCAGAGTTTCAGAAGCGAACACCTATAAAGAATCAAGTGTAGACCGAGGGCTTCTGTTTCCACTTTCAAATTTTTAGAAATTCAGAAGTGGACTAAGTTTCCAACAGTGGTGACTTAGTCCCACTGAACCTATTTTTTGGATGTTTTTGTAGATTTGGATACCCATTTGGCCGAAACAGGCTCCAGACCAGTTTCTCCAAAATTGGGCCTAAGTCGCCCAGATTGGCACAAGTGTCCTAGTCATATTCTGCAATAGTTTTATTAGAATTCCAGACCTTCATGCCATCCCTTTCCATCCTCCAGGTGCACATATTCAGTTTTACAACTTTTTGTTTTGTTTCATGGCCATTTCTAGATCATTTAGTTCATGTTTGCATATCACAATGTGTTTTGTAACACTTCACATTTCTAGGTTTTACATTAATAATCATCTTTCTTTATCAGTTTATTGCACTTAGGACATTAAATTTAGGCATATGGCAACCATCATTATATTAATATGGAGTGTAGACATTTCCCATTTTAGCCCATCTCTCTCCTTTTAAGTGAAAAACCTTAGAAGTGTTAGAGAGCATTAGGGTGCCAAAATATTTATCCACATTTTGGTGAACCCACCTTTTGAATAATTTTCTTTTCTGATTCAGAGTCCTTCCTCATAGATCTAGCTCACATTGACCTTGCATTAGGGTTTTCATGGATTAGTTTGCATGCTAGGTTTCAAGTTTTGCATTCATCAAAAGTACATTTAGGTTGCATTTTTGACATCTAAAATCCTTTTTTTTTTTTGAAAATTTGCATTTTCATCTTAGGTATGCATCATACCACATCTAAAACATCAAAACCCATTGAAAATTCTTGAAATTTTTTCCAAGAACCCTAATTGGGACTAATTTTCCATTCTGGGCGACTTAGTCCTAGTCCTAATTTTTCACTGGCTATTACAGTGTTAGAAACCTTATTTTTATGCTTCCTAAGCCTCCTAGTATCATATACTATAAGTATGGAAATTTTCACGCACATTAGTTTTCCGCATCTAGCTCAAAAACATCTATTTAGGGTAGTCATCTTTCAAATCATTTCAATCTAAAGCATCATTAGATCTTAAAAATTCTCACATTTATAAAATTTTGCATAACATGGGGGTATGTGTAGGATCATCATGGAAAAAATAGGCCCTTAAGTGGCAATGAAAATTCAATTAGAGTTAGGAAACTTGATGTAAAAATTTGAATAAGTTATCTATATTATTTCAAAAATTTGTAAGAATAGAATATGTGGAAAATTTAATGTAGTTTCTAAACTACTAGGTTTATTTTTCTAAAAAAAAATCTATTTGGTGAAAAATTGAAATTTCAATGCAGTAGTACTTAAATTTCAA